>QBDW01006896.1:0-13156 GCA_003261595.1 Maconellicoccus hirsutus
AAAAGTGTTACTTATTTTATATTCAACAATTTTTGTTTCAAAAATTTTTTTCTCAAGTCACCCCAAGCTTTACAAATTCACCCAAACTGACAATTTTCCAGTGATTTTGACAGTTTGTAGCGAAATTGGAGGAATTCGAAAAAATTCTCATAAAAGTGCTGCTTTTTTGACATCTCACAATTTTTGTTTCAAAATTTTTTTTCTCAAGTCACCCCAAGCTTTACAAATTCACCCCAACTGACAATTTTTCAGCGATTTTGACAGTTTGTAGCAAAATTTGAGCAGATTCAAAAAAAAATTTTGTTACCAAAAGTGTTACTTATTTTATATTCAACAATTTTTGTTTCAAAAATTTTTTTCTCAAGTCACCCCAAGCTTCACAAATTCACCCCTATTGACAATTTCTTTGTGATTTTCACGGTTTGTAGCGACATTTGAGGTGATTCGAAAAAAATTTTATTACAAAAAGGTGTGGCTTATTTTAAATCTCATAATTTTTGTTTCGAAAATTTTTCTCTCATGTCACCCCAAGCTTTACAAATTCACCCCAATTAACAATTTTTTTGCGATTTTGACACTTTGTAGCGAAATTTGAGGAGATTCGAAAAAAATTTCTGTTACAAAAAGTGTTGCTTATTTTATATTCATCGTTTCTTGTTTTAAAAATTTTTGTCTCAAGTCACCCCATGCTTTACGTACTCACCCTGGATGACAAATATCCACGATTTTGACACGAGCTTTCATGTTGGTACTTATAGGTAAGTAATAGTATTGGTGCCAAGTACGTGTACAGTTTAATTTTTCCAGTTACAGACCATAACTAATTTGGTATTTCGTTTCTTAAAATCTTTTATGGCGCATCAAGAGTTTGAATAAAAATCACGTCAAATGCTATTTATACGTTGCACAGTTCCACGTTCGATAAAATCTTTCAACAGTTTTCAACGAACGCCGCCGCACATGTAACTCAATTAAAATAAACATCCGTACCATCAATTAATGCGTCACATTGAATGATCAAGTTCAACGATTCTTCATTTAAATAATAACGTCGACTCGGAGTGTTGGACTACCTTTTTGGTGGCATTGTTGATATAACTTTTCCACGACTTTGATATGATAAGCGAATATTTTGCTCGATTAGTATACGCGAACGGTGATGGATTATGAAAAGGGAGCCGACGGATTAATCATGTTATAGAACAAGTTATAGGATGCTTTGTTGGGTACATTAGGTTTGCGCTGGCTGAGACGCGACAAATTTCTATGTTTCTAGGAAAGTAATTCGTGTTCTGTTCGAGCTTTGTGATTATTTGGTAGGCCGCGGAACGACGTATTACGAAATCGATTCGAATCGAGGCTGGAGCTTAATTAAAGGAAGCTGAACCGCAACCGGGCAGGCTACCGAGTGTAGTCACGATTTAAATATAAATTACTTTATAATATTTCGACTGCTGGAGTGTTGTAGTGCTGGCGAGAGGTATATTACTTTGGTACGAGGCGCGAAGCATTTGATGGCTCGTGAAAGGGTTTAGGGATATTTCCAAATCACACCCATGGTATCCATGCACCATGTCGCCAGATTTATCGGTAAGTTCGAGGTTCACGGAGGCGTGAAAAAATACTCAATGAAGCATTTCGATTCGAATTACGCCAGCTGACAAACGGTTAATGCCTGAATGATATCATCTGCTTGTTTTAAAGGTTTACGCTTCCGGTTTCTCAAACGCAGTCAACATCTATTTAACCATAACGATAATTATCTCTCGGATAATGAACTTTTTTTCCCGAATGGTTTTTTATTGGTTAACACAGGCGACGTGTAGCATTGGAAATATATACGAATACGATAAATGCCAGATCGTGTATACCAATTACGTTGTAGATTCCAGATTTCACACACGAATGTCACGATGACTTTGTGAGAATACGCAATAACCTGTACGGTTCAGTACGATATGCTCGTTCGGCGACGTCGCTCGGCGGCTGCGCGCCGCCGCGTAAAACAACGAAACGCCATTAAGATTTCCATTATGATGTTACATCACGACCATATCGAAGTGTCATCGCGCATTAAGACTCGCATTATTTATACGATCGCGCCTATAAGTCATGTGTAGAAATGCCGTAAGCGTATCCGCCGCGTTAACGACATTGACACCGTAGTAACTGTATATTTTTCACGCCTATGAAAGAGCCCTTTTTTCTTCACGCAAAAGTACCACAAATCTACTTCCGAACAATCGCCCCGGTATGTCAATTATCGCCGGGTGTCCTTTCTTCGCCAAGATGCAACTTGGCCGAGCTCGCGTCTCTGAATTCCGCTACGCGTCGTAATCCGCCTCAACCTAGTTATACAGTCTTTATAAGCGAAGCGTGAGTGATCGCACGTACTATTTACGCGAATCGTGAGCGAATACGTTGGGCTAAACGATTAAACCGCTCTCGCGTAATTAAAGGTTACGGAATGTGGTTCGGCAGGGTGGTCTTGTAAGGGGTTGCTGGTGTTATCGTCGTTTACCACACGAGATTAATTTTCGGTCAGGTGGATGGCTAATACGAGTCGTTTTATCGCTATGCGCTTACGTAATCGTGACCTAGTGCTTTGCGGTGATTCAAGTCGGATGTTTGATGCGTTAATGCGTTTAACATGGCGATGATAGGCGGACCTAAGGTCGTTTATTCGTACGACCGATGACACCGTCGAAACCAGACGATCCGATGAGTCCATTAAAACGTAGGTGTTCGATACACCAACTTGTGTCGCTGGTATGTTACTCTTTTGAAAGAGCAATTTCGACGTCAGGCGTTGATTTGATGTGTGGTATCGGAAAAGGTTTTGGAACCGAAAATCAAACGTTACAGGATTTGAGAGATTGAAAAGACAAGTGGGGGGGAATGGAATCCCTAAGACGGGACGCGTGAACCACCCTGGAAAGATACCGGTGCTGGTGGACAAAATAGAGCAGTTGAGGGGCAGGGAGACCGCACCCTCAAAAGATGAAAAACTGGGAAGATCATGTCATTATTCTGGTCACCACGACATGTCACCATAACATGACCATAAGATATCACTATGACATGTCATTCGACATAATAGTAAAACATGATCATTTGTCACTCACAACCATGAAACTTGACCATTCCAGTGACGTTCATAACAAGACAAGACATTACATACCACATCACCATGATAATGACTTGTTATCGTTTAGTGAATCACATGTCATCACAACATGATCATGAGACATCACCATGACATGTCATTCGACATATTAGCAAAACATGATTACATGTCACTCACGACCATGACACTTGACATTCCAGTGACGTTCGCCATAACAAGTCATTACATACCATGTCACTGTGATAATGACTTGTTATCCTTTTGTGTATCACTTGTGACATGTCACCACAACATGATCATGAGATATCACCATGACATGTCATTCGACATATCATCAAAACACGATTACATGTCACTCACGACCATGACACTTGACCATTCCAGTGACGTTCATCATAACAAGACATTACATACCACATCACCATGATAATGACTTGTTATCATTTAGTGAATCAGTTATGACATGTCATTCGACATATTAGCAAAACATGATTACATGCCACTCATGACCATGACACTTGACCATTCCAGTGACGTTCATAACAAGACAAGACATTACATACCACATCACCATGATAATGACTTGTTATCCTTTTGTGTATCACTTGTGACATGTCACCATAACATGATCATGAGATATCACCGTGACATGTCATTCGACATATCACCAAAACGTGATCATGTCACTCACAACCATGACACTTGACCATTTCAGTGACGTTCACCATAACAAGTCATTACATATCACATGTCAGTCATAATCATGCCACGTCACCATGATAATGACATGTTATCGTATAGCATACCACTTATGACATGTCATCATAACGTGATCATGAGATATCATGACATGTCATTCGACATATTAGTAAAACATGATCATATGTCACTCACGACCATGACACTTGACATTCCAGTGACGTTCACCATAACAAGTCATTACATATCGCATGTCAGTCATAACCATGACACGTCACCATGATAATGACTTTTCATGATATAGTGTATTACTTGTAATCATGATATGTCACCATAACAATTACACGTTATCTACCAATTGTTGTCGTGACATGAAAATATCATGAATCATTCATGAGCATGACACGTCGCCGTGACAACGACCTGTGCTATTGTATGCCACTCATAATCATGATATGTCACCATAACGATGACCTGCCATCTATGACACGTTACCATGACATGAAAATTTGAAGATCATCACTCATGAGCATGACACGTCACCATAATAACTGCGTCATGCTTTTTGTAACGCCTCGTGACGATTTTCGATTCTGTGTGCCACATCAGAGACATGAAAATACCAAAAACCCATCACGAAAAACATTCCTCGTTTAATTTCCAACAAATTTTGTCCCTTAAATTTGTCCCTCAAGTTGCCCAAGCTTCACAACAACTCCCAACATGAACACATCCACCTCTGATTTGGTTCATTTCACCTTAAATCCGAAACTCATATGAATCACCGCCTCGATAAACCCCCAGGGAAATAATTTTCGCAGTAACAAACAGTTGAACGTGCAGCAACGACGAATAGAATTTTAAAACGTAAACAAAATCGCCCTCACCTACTTTTTCCTACAAGAATAATATATTCAGTCGTTTTAATCGAGTCATCCGCTTACCGAAAAATATGTTTCGAGTTTTGAAGACGTAAATTCGCCATATGCAACTTGTGGCGAATCCTCATCGTGAATTATGAATTAATGGTCGTAAATATGGCGAATAAATTTTCCAGTATTAAAATAACTACAGAAATAGGTAGATGGCATTCTTCAAGTTCATCAAGACGCGTTTAAAAATTTGCAAAAAAATTAAACCGGTCTAAAATTGACCTACAACTACAAAAAATCACCTTTGCGGTGTCCTCATTTTGTGACCTTTGAAATAATTTTTTTTCCACTACTTCAATGGTATAAGAAAAAATTCTCCAATTTTGTTGTTTCCTTGATTTATGGCCGCGAGTTTTTTCAACTTGTTACGGTTGAATTCCAACGGGATGATTTTCATCGCGTATACAAATGATTAGAAAAATCAAAAAACTTCCCCACTCATCTTCCCCTCAATTACGAACGTATACATCAATAAAGAAGGAAATAAAAGAACCTGCGAGATACAAGAAATCGTATCTTGCTATGTGGCGGAAGAAAGTACGCAAAATTGATCTCAAACTGAGTATCCCGCGGTGTGAAAAAAATTGTAAGCATTCAAAATGACGGAAGAAAGTCGATATAACGCGAAGGTATTTTAATTTCGTATACCTATAAATACCAAAAAGACCCGAATTTCGATACCTTCGGATTAATAAATCCAAATCCTCGATAGGAAATTTTGCTCTGTGGCGTTTGACGGAGAAACACTTCGGCAATTCGCGGCGGTACGAAGACTCGACGTAATATCGTGATTAGACATGTGTTCAAAATACCGATAATCAGAGCGTAAAGATGCGAATGATTCCGTACGTTCGGTGTACTCGCGAAATATGTGTGGCTTACTCGGTCAATCAGCTAAATAACCGAGTAGCCGGCCGTAAATATAATTAACAGAATTAACTACACCGCAACAACGTGAAACTGCTCTTGAAGGTTAACGAGGAAGTACGCTGTACGCTTAGTACGAATTCGACGATAACCGTGACAAAATTATCGCAATTTACAAGTCGCCAAGCTATGGGAAAATACGCCAATTTCTGCACATTTCGGAACGATGAACCAAACGGACGCGAAAAGAGCTCGTTTAAATCAGGTTACATCTCGAAGGTTAGCTGACGAAAAGGTTGAAATTTAAATATCAAAGTCTCCGATGAATAGGATTCGTCAAACGTGAGGTCAGCGAATTACCAGACGCGAAAGTGAAAATAGATACAAATGAGAGGTGATTTTTTCCATAGTTTGTACCAGCGACGATGAGATAGACAAGAAGAAATTATCTCTGTAAATACCACTGTTACGGTATTACGAAACGATGACGTCATCGGTTCATCGTCGAGTCAATTGCTAACTTGTTTTCTTCCGATGTGCGAAATTTCATCACAGCTTTGATATTATCGTGAAATTTTTTCATTCGTAGCAAGATCCTCGTATTTGTGTGTCGAGACGCGAGAGAGTTGACGAATGACGATGGTTCGAAGACATAATTTGAGTTCGTAGATTATAAAGGTAGATTGTCGGCGGGTTTTTCATAATAAAATCATCCAGGGTATTGCATCAGCTCGAGGAATTAATATTGTGTTGCACCTTGTATGGAAAGATAACAATATGCGTAGTATTCATGTTGGGGCGTCTATGTGAGTTTGGGGGGCAACCGAGGAGAAAAATTTTTGGGGTAGAGGTTGTTGGAAATCAAACGAGGAGTTTTTTCGTAACTTTTGAAAGGCTATAGGCAGATAAGCACAAGCGATCTGCCTCAGGGTCCAGATTTTGTGGATATTAGTACCATCGAGAAACGTTCATGCCAAAATTTCAGCTCCCCCCTTTTCGAGAATCAGCTAGGGATTTTTTTCTTGAATTAAAGTCGACGAAATTAATTGAAATTTTGGTATATGGTAGATTCTTACAAGGGCCTTCGATGAAAAAATCAGCGACCCCCCACTCCAATTTTTTCCCCTCCAAACGGGCATTTTCGACTTTATTTATTTTTTTTAAATACCTATCTCAACAGGTACAATTTTCAAAATTTATTTTTTCGATGTATTTTCGACCCCTAGATGTCGTATATTTTTTTCGAAATTTTGCCTCGCCGAGATCGTGGTCAAAAATCGCAAAAACCGCGCGCGAGCGTTGGACGAAACTTCCCACTAAGCGGTAGCGCCTCGTTCACCGTTACGCGCGGCACCGCGTTTGGCCTGTAGTAACATGCCCAACGCAGCAACGCGCGTAACCGTAAACGAGGCGCTACCGCGCAGTGCGAAGTACCGAACGCGCGCGCGGTTAAGCTTATCATTTAAATAATTTTTTTTACGAAATCTACCGATTTTTGGGTTATGGATCATATGACATTTTTTGTTTGAAATATTTTCAAGATAAATTTACGATTTTTTTGCCGTCGAATAAGTCACATTTTTTTCATATCTCCATGAAAAAAATATTGATTAGGAAAATGTTTCTCGTGTAATTTTCTGTACCTTTTGTTGCAAAAATTTTACTCTCATGTTGCCCCTTACCTCACAAGGACACCCCAACTGAAGAATTTCGTTTACCAAGCAAAATTTGAGGAGATACGAAAAAAAGCCCGCTACAAAAAATATTCCTAATTCAATTTCCTATAATTTTCGTTTCAAATGTTTCTCCTCAAGGTCATCCCAACTTCCATAAAAGTCGCCTCAACTTGACACGTGTTTTTTTTCCACCTCCGAGCCGATAAAACTGATGAAAATCGGCGTCTCGTACGAAATCGTATTTATGCTCCGCATCGAAAACCAAATTACCTATTTCCCAACAAATACGAGTCTGTTTCGTGTATAAAACTGCATCGAGAAATCCTCCGCCGTGAAGAAACCAAGACCACACAGACGTTATAAAGAACATTGTCATCGCCACCCCGACAAATACATAACGATATCTATTTCGGAATCCCGTAGACGACAGAAGTCTAGCCGATTATCGTATAATTCACGAGGTACAATTACGACAGGAAATTTCGGCGCGGTTTTCAATGACCTTAGGAAAAATTCGAGTCGTAAACGATGCTCCGAAGGATTAAACGAGCGTAAGGAATTTAATTTTTACGATCGTACCATTTTTACGAGTGGTTTTTTTTTCGGTAACTAGTGGAAATATATGTATTTGACAAGTTAACGAGCGCATACCTACCGCTCCTAAAAATACCTGAAATTGTATTCGGTCGGTAGTGCATTCTTTTTGATTCTATCCGCGTTTCGTAATTTTTTCTCACGATGTTGCAAAATACACGCGAAACCGATAATAACCATAATGATATGTTTTGTTTTAGGAATTGCCCTAGTAACTCGGATCGCTTCAAGCATGATCTATATTAATTCACGACCTAACGCAATAACAAAGGGATACTTGGTATTTCGCTTCTAAACTATGGGTAAGTTGCTAAGTTCGCTAAATCGAATATTTTCCATAAGAGAAAGTTACCCATCGATTGGGATTAATCTTTTTTTTCACGTATTCCTAAAATATGTTTAATTAAACGTCCGATTACGAATTTCATATTAGAAAAAAACTGGTTTAAACGAGGAAATATACGAGAATAATTTACTAGCGTATTTCTCATTAGCTTCTCGACGCTCTGCAGGAGATACCGTGATGACTTATGAGATATGGGTATAATTTTAGAAAAACTTTCGTCTCCGACAGTCGCCAGATTTTTTCCAATGTCAACGTTACCGTTAAATTATGCTAAGATGTTAATCGCGAATGTTGAAATTAATGGCTCAGTTTGTCGAATAAATTAAACGAAGTTTACCCGAAATCGAATTTAATATAATTGGTAAGATTATTTGGTAATTATTTTGTCCTATGTGTTGAATTTTATACATTTTTTCCCACGTTTTCAATTTTATTAGGAAATTGAAGCCTACTAAATTCTCCACAAATTATCTAAAAAAATGGAGGTCGCTGATTTACGTTTTCGAGCTGTGGCGCTGCAAAGTTGGGGATTCAAATGATTCTATGAAAAAAAATAGGTTGATGCCTACTAAATCCTCTACAAATACTGTATCTACAAAACTAGACTGAAAAATAATCAAAACCCCCCCTTCTTTGCAATGCCACAGCTCGGAAACTAAGTGAGCAATCTGCTTTCTTTATAATGGAATTTGTAGAGGATTTAGTCATCTTTAATTTCAGCTATTATAAATATTCACGAAAAACCATTTTTTCCTATGATTACAGTAAAAAACTAAATCTATGCGAATTTTGTCAAAAATTTACGAAAAGTGCTCCTTTGTCAATCGCACGTAGCTCGGAATGTAAGCCAGTTACATCAACTCTTAATATATGCATTTTGTAGAGAATTTAGTGGGTTTCAATTTTGAACTGAACTATTTTTTTGATAAAACCAGTTTTCATTAAGATATAAGCGAAAAACCAACTTTAGGGGGCTTAGATCCACAAAAAAGGGAACTTGCAAACATGACATATGTTCCAGAGTGAAGTATGTTGTAAAGGGTACCTAATGTTAGGTATATACCAAAATTCAGCTGATCTTCACGTTTTGCAAGCTCAAATGGTAGATTGACTGGACTAACATACAATAGGGTATCAAATGCATATCCCTTCGATAGGGCTGTTAAAAGCAATTTTATGGTTGATTCTTGTTCTATAAACTAAAACAAAGATTTCAGGCGACGGTGTCCACTTTGCAGCCCCCCATTTTTCGAGGATCCAACCCCAATATTTTAAACATGTATACCGCCCCACGTATTGATTTTAGAAAAGAAAACGTTCTGTTGAAATTGTTCCTTGACGTCTCCTCTACACTTTTAGTTATTACAAAAATTCCATTTGGAGCAATCCCCTCTCCTCAAATTTGAGAAAACCTTCTTCGCAGAAGGGGAAATCCGATTTTCTCACATTTTGTAAATTTTTTGCAATTACAAATTTTGGTATATCTTTGATATTTCTCGTGAAAATGTGAGAAAATCAGATTTTCTCTTTTTTCGAAGAATGTTTTCTCAAATTTGAGCAAAGGGGATTGCTCCAAATGGAATTATAATATTCTTTCCATGCGCATTTTCAACTCCGCAGACATTTCAAAAATGACGGTCGATCTCTAACACCTTTTTTTTTGCACCTCACCAACTCCTTATGTAGAAAAGGTATCATTGTGAATAATGTAAACTCTGCGCTTAAAAAGGAAGGCACTTCGGCCATACAATTTAATAAGATATCGAAAATAAAAAACTTTCTCGACTACGCGGCAATAATGAATCACCGCTAACACGTGATACAAGATGGAACATAACTTCGAATCAATATTATTGGAATAAATCACTTCCAATGATGTATTCCTTTTCACCGGTTGTTTTTTTCGATAAATCATAAAACTATTTCATCTCGGCTTGAGACCAGAATACGCGTTACTTGGTGTTTATTTCACTTATACAATGTAAAAAGGGAACGAGAGGCGAAGAGATATGATTAATGCGATGGTATGCGAGAACTCGCCGGATTTAACCTAAGACCCGGTGAACTTGGTGGGTTAATTTCGTCTAAGGAACTTCGGAAGCCTTGAACCTATATTTGGGATATTTTAATTAAACGAGCCCACAAGCCGAGAAAAAATTCGCATCCCACAGAAAACGCTTTTTAGTGTCATCGTTCGCTATTGTTCTTAAGCGCGCAGCATCCGACACCTTTAAACGTTTGTTATGGTAAAGACGATACCGTTAACGTGTACGATACCGATCACGCGAAAAACAAATCACTAAAAGTTGTATCTGTTCATTAAAATGCATCTTCGTCACGCCTCAATTATTAAACCGTTTCGTATAATTTTGCTGTTATAATACCGATTACGTTGGACGGTACGCGCAACCCTCTTGAACGTGGCACTTCAGACTTGACGCTTGTACCATCGTTGAAGTCTCTTAAGTGGGCCGATTTACATTGCCTTTTATACGACTCGCTGCGTAAGGTCTTTTTTCCTTTGGCATACAATTAAAATCACGCGCGTAACTGAACCAATTAACGTATTTGTACGTATCGTGACTGTCAAAACGCTCATAAGTTCGTATTTAAATTACCTACTGCTACATGTACTTAATTAAAAATCGTATTTCCTTTCATAAATATTATAACTGTGTACATCGTTTGCGCTAAATATTTCAAGTGTTCGATTTTACGGATACGAATCGCGAACGATCTCGTAATATCATGCACCGTTACGTGCTGAGAGGCATTAATCGGTGAAAATTTCAAATTTTCGGTAATACGTATTTAATGGCCATTTTGTCAGCCAGCTTGAAATTCTCGTCATTTTGTCACCCTCGATATGAAAAATTCATTGTTTCGGTTTCGATAGACGTGTGGTTGATTCTTGTTCTATACACTAAAACAAAGATTTCAAGCGACGGTGCCCATTTTTCAGACACCCCTATTTTTCAAGGATCCACCCCCAATATTCGAAACACATATAGCCACACCTGTCGATCTTAGAAAAGAAAACGTTTCGTCAAAATTGTTCCTTGAAGTCTCCTCTACAGGCTTTGAAGATTGCATAAAATTACGCAAAACACCCAAAATGTTAAAATTGTTCAATATTTGCTCAAAATTGCATAAAAACTGCCAGAATGTTCCTGAAATTGACTAAAATGCATTAATGGTTGCTCAAAATTTCAAAAAAGTTGTGCAAAACGGTTAAATTGATCAAAAATCTGGTTGATGTTGCAAAAAACAGTCAAAATATAATTAAAGTAGTTTAAAATCGGCCAAAATTTTGTTTAAAATTACTTTTAACTACAAAAAATTGTTTAAATGTCGTTAAAATAGTTTAAAATTGATTAATTTTTATTTAAAAATGCATAAAAACTGTTAAAATGTTACTAAATTAGCTTAAATTTGAACAAATTTCTTTAAAATTGCTTAAAATTGCACAAAATTGGCAAAATTGTTCAATATTTGCTCAAAACTGCATAAAAATTCTTATAATGTTGTTAAAATAGTTTAGAATTCATTAAAATTTTTTTCAATTTTAGCCAAATTGTTTAAATTTTGTTAAAATTGATTGAAATTGTTCAATATTTGCTCAAAACTGCATAAAAATTCTTATAATGTTGTTAAAATAGTTTAGAATTCATTAAATTTTTTTTCAATTTTCGCTAAATTGTCTAAATTTTGTTAAAATTGATTGAAATTGTTCAAAATTTGCTCAAAATTGCATAAAAATTTGAAATGTTAAAATGGTTTAGAATTAATCAAATTTTTTTTTAATTTTCGCTAAATCATCAAAATTTTGTTAAAATTGATTAAAATTGTTCAAAATTTGCTCAAAATTGCGTAAACTTGTTAAAGTATTGTTTACTTGCTTTAAAGTTGTTCAAGAGTTACTCAAAATTGGACAACTTTAAACAATTTAAACAACATTTTGACAATTTAGAAAAAAATTGATCAATTCTAAACCATTTTAACAACAATTTAGCAGTTTTAATGCAATTTCGAGGAAATATCGAACAATTTTAATCAATTTTAATAACATTTTGACAATTTTGTGCAATTTTAAGCAAATTTTGATCGACTCCAAACCACATTAACAGCGTTTTAACACTTTTTACGCAATTTCAAGCAAATATTGAATAATCTTAAGAATATTTTAGCAATTTTGTGCAATTTTAAGCAGTTTTGAATAAATTTTGCTTGATTTTAAATTAGTTTAACAACGTTTTAATAGTTTTAATGTAATTTTGAGGAAATATCGAACAATTTTAATCAATTTTAACAAATTTTTGACAATTTTGTGCAATTTTATACAAATTTTGATCGACTCCAAACCAGTTTAACAGCGTTTTAACACTTTTTATGCAATTTCAAGCAAATATTGAATAATCTTAAGAATATTTTAGCAATTTTGTGCAATTTTAAGCAGTTTTGAATAAATTTTGCTTGATTTTAAATTAGTTTAACAACGTTTTAATAGTTTTAATGTAATTTTGAGGAAATATCGAACAATTTTAATCAATTTTAACAAATTTTTGACAATTTTGTGCAATTTTATACAAATTTTGATCGACTCCAAACCAGTTTAACAGCGTTTTAACACTTTTTATGCAATTTCAAGCAAATATTGAATAATCTTAAGAACATTTTAGCAATTTTGTGCAATTTTAAGCAGTTTTGAATAAATTTTGCCTGATTTTAAATTAGTTTAACAACGTTTTAACAGTTTTAATGTAATTTTGAGGAAATATCGAACAATTTTAATCAATTTTAACAATATTTTGACAATTTTGTGCAATTTTATACAAATTTTGATCAACTCCAAACCAGCTTAACAGCGTTTTAACACTTTTTATGCAATTTTGTGCAAATATTGAATAATCTTCAT
>QBDW01006897.1:0-19571 GCA_003261595.1 Maconellicoccus hirsutus
TGATCATTGTTATTCAAAGTCGTCGCCAACGTCGTCAATTTTTTTATAATTTTTATCAAAAGTACTGATTTTCTCCTTTTTTGAAATTTTTTCTGTAATAAATTTGGCCTTCTTGATTGAGGGGGCGAGGGAGATGGTCGAGTTGAGAGATTCTGAAAATTTGGTAAAAAGGTAGTGATATTTCAAGAAAAATCTGTCAGGTTTCCTGTGAGATAAAAATTTCTAAATTTCTATCTTTTGAAGCTATTGACTTTTTTGAACTAAAAAAAAATTCGTTGATAATTTTGAACTGATTTTGAATAGAAAATTGCATAATTCTTAATTCAAAAGTCGATAAATTTCGAGAAAAAAATGTTGATTGAAATGAGTTGAAAATTTCCCGTAAAGTTTGGTTAAAAAGTGGTGAAAAAGTAGTGATTTATCAAAAAAATTGTCAGATTCCCTGTAAGAAAAAGAATTTTTAATATTCATCTTTTCGAGTCATCGACTTTTTTGACCTTGACAAAAATATCTTGAAAAATCTTGAAACTTATTTTGAATAAAAAACTTTGCATAATTTATAAGTCGATAGATCTCGAATATACTGTGTTGATTTAGGCGGGGGGAGGGGGAGAGGGGTTGAGTTGAAATATTTTTGAAAATTTGGTGAGATGGTAATGTAAAATTCCAAATTTTTATTTTTTCGAGTCATCGACTTTTTTGACCTTGACAAAAATATTTTGAGAAATCTTGCAACTTACTCGTATTTTGAATAAAAAACTTTGCATAATTCATAACTCAAAATTGCAAATTTTCATTTTTTGCAGTCAATTTTCGAACTAAAAAAAAAGTTGTAAAAAGTCTTGAATTTATTTTGAATAGAAAAAAATTACCCAAAATATGAAATACGAATTTTTTTGGTATTTCTGATTTTTGTATGAAAAGCGACAATCGAATAGCGAAATCCATCCAACTCCTTAGCTGTGAATTTTCCAAAATGATCTCGAATAAAAACCCACCCTCCTCCTCATCACCGAATATCGGCAAAATCACCCTCATATACTCGCCGGCCATTTCTATCTCGCATTAATCTCCCTCCAAAGGCCCTACGAACCAGTTAAGTTTAAAATTAATTTCCGGCGTATTCGCGTATACGTCCGATAATCCTACCATAATTCATGTTTTTATCACTCGCCAACGCTTCGTTCGTGTACGCTGACACCTCTAAATATTTTGTTAATTTCACGGTCGGCTGACTCGACGGAACCTTGGTAAAAATAACCGACCTCGGTTAAACACATACCCGCCATTGACCGCATCCACTGATAAGTACCATAAATTTACACTAAAGATGCATCTTGGAACCCTCTACGGGTCGAAAAAAACCTCGGGTTATCTCGAGTCTCGCGCTTCGTAGCACTAATTTCCCGCAACAGCGCGTTTACCATTTCAGGTGTAAACCACCAATGATATTGTGTTTTAGCCAATTCGCGAAATAACCGCAGTGTTTTTTCTGTGCTCGTAAAAAACCCTCCGAAGAGCTTTCGGAGGTCAGAAGCGTATTACCGAAGCGTTGAATGGGAATGTAGAATGGTTTTCTTGGACGCGGTAGTTGTGTGATAAAATTGCCTATTGGATGCGACATCAATTATGCAGCTTGTCTGTTTTGCTTTTTTTTCACCCTCGATAAGTGTTTTTTGTAAATGGAAAAGCTGAAAACGTAAATTCCGTCTATGCCGGTCACGTTTGCGTACTTCGGCTCGTTTGAAATAATTGCGAGATTTTCGGTTAATTCGTCGAATTGTCGGTATCGATGCGAAGTACTCGAGGGCTACGTTTTCATGGAATTTATGCTATTGAAACGATGTAATTACATATGAGAATAATTCGTACTTGTTGCTGCGATATATGGAAACGATTCGTATTACGAATATGAAATATGAATCTCGTGAAAACCATTCAAACGAGGGCAAAACTATATCTCAACTCTGCCATGAAAATGTCAACGAAAGCGTAAAAGAATTCGTGCAAACGAATCATATCCATTGGAGGGTGAAGAAAAAAGTCCTCGATATTTCACCCACCATCTACAATTCTACGTTTTCCGTAACGACGTTCATATTACCCCGAGAAAATTCCAATACCTGAACGAGCTCCTAAACAAATTTCCACGCCAAGTGAAACAATACTAAGGTGCGCATCCGATCCCTTTTTTTATACCTGTCTTGCTGCTACGACGACGTAAAAAAACTAAATATTTTATTCGCTCGACCACGCATTCATCGAAGCGCAAACGCCTTATTTTCAAGTGCC
Organism: Maconellicoccus hirsutus; assembly: GCA_003261595.1. Taxonomy (NCBI): domain Eukaryota; kingdom Metazoa; phylum Arthropoda; class Insecta; order Hemiptera; family Pseudococcidae; genus Maconellicoccus; species Maconellicoccus hirsutus. Next base: position 2,293 of record QBDW01006897.1, read on the forward strand.
CGATAACTCGGACAGGATGTAGATTCTTCCCATTTTCCAATGGAAACATTCAAAAAGGCAAACAAACGCCTTCGAAGATACGATACCCTACAATTGTACCAGATTACGTCATATTTTTCTTTTTGGAAAAATTTAATAACGGAAACGAAGAGAATTCCTTCATTGATACGAAGAAAAAGTGTCCAAGAGGATCACCTCATAAAGCTCCCAGATTTTAATCCTACATTGCTCGTTAGCCCCCAAAATGAGGTTTTTCGTGATATCTAAAAATCTCGAAGAAAATGCGGCAATAATATCAGCTATACTTCATCCTGCGATGATTTTTAATAGTAAATGTATTTTTCACTCGAGATCTCACACACGGAACATATTGCGGCAAATAGACTCCTCGTGATGACCACTTCTTTCACATAAGTACCCATTGTATACGCAGCGCCGGCTCAATAACTCGCTGGAAATCTCTTATCGAAGGTGTATTTCCACTTTCCGGTGTAAATTTCCCATTTTCAAGAGGGAGAGCTTCGACGAGTTGATATTATCTCACAAGCGTAGCTCATAATGAAAAAAAGGGTTGCGGTTTCGGTACCGCAGCACGCTGGTCCATTCTGGTAGGAATGGTGGTCTCTCTGTTGGTGCACTCGATAACATACTGGTGTAACGCGGCCGTGTCTCCGTATCGGGTAAATATTATCAAAAGCGAGCTTTAAAGCCGTGGTCATCGGTCGCGGTTCGTTGGCTGCATATGTCGTTCGTCAAGGGCGCGGTGACGCGAAACTGCGCCGTGAATAAGGGCGAGTTGATTGAGTTGTAGTGAGAGGCTCAAAGGGGCGATTTAGGTTTTTTGGCCGGTTGTCTCGAACACCGTAGTTTTGTGGGATCCGAAGAGCCTTGGGTGTGATTAGTTGACGATAACTGCGGTTGGGTCATTTGAAAGGAGCATGTTTCATAAGTAAGAGAGAGCCGATGTGATGAATTGATGGAGAAGTGCATCGGAAAATCATTTTTATCACGGTGAAGTACATAAAAGCGGAGGGAGAGGTTTGTCTAGCATCAAAAATTAAAACTCCCAAAAGAGGAGCTCTCTAGGTGACAACAAGGGTAGGATTTCTACAGAGAATGTGTCAAGAAACCTCCAAAACCAAAATTTCAGCTGCTCGTGATGAGTTCGTGAAAAAAAAAAACAAACCGGGAAAACAGTTACTAAAAAGCGTCACGCCGTTGTCATGGTAACGGGTCATAGTCATGTGACAATTTTAATATTTTGATGTTGTCATAACATGTCGTAAGTGACACGTCATTGGTATGAGGAAGTATCATAATAAATGATAATATGTGATAATATCGTCGTGGCATGTCACCATGACATGTCTAATGACATGATTCGATGATAAGTCGTCATGGTAACGTGTCATGATCATGAGTGACAATATTAATATTCTCGTGTTATATAGATAGGTGACATGATACGATGACAAGTCATTGTCATGGGTGACATGTAGGATGATGTCGTGATGACACATCATTGTCGTGGTGATATCTTATGATCACTGTATGACGACGATCATAGTGACTCGCGATAATGACTTGTTCATGATAATAGGCGTGTTGATGACATATGATAGTTATACGTTTTATGAAAAATACATGTAATGTAAGTTATTGTCGTGGTGAAGTGTCATGATGATATTTTCATACCATTACAACACATGATGAATGACACGTCATCATTATGGTGATATGTCATGTTAATTATCAACATGTGATCATATCTTAGTAGCATGTCATGATGAGATGCCTTGTAACATGTGATAAATTATTGTCATGGTGAAGTGTCATGACCACGAGTGATAATGCTATCATTTTCACATCATTATAATGTGTCATAGATGATACGTCATCGTTGTGGTGACGACATGTCATTATTATGAGTGACATATGATCATATCTTGGTAGCATGTCGTGATGAGACGTCTCGTAACATGTGATAAATTATTGTCATGGTGAAGTGTCATGATCTTGAGTAATAACGTTGACATTTTAACGTCATTGCAACATGTCATGATTATGAATGACATGTGATCATATCTCGGTAGCATGTCGTGATGAGACGCCTTGTAACATGTGATAAATTATTGTCATGATTAAGTGTCATGACCACGAGTGATAATGCTGACATTTTCACGTCATTATAACGTGTCATAGATGATACGTCATCGTTGTGGTGACGACATGTCATCATTATGAGTGACATGTGATCATACCTTGGTAGCATGTCGTGATGAGACGTCTTATAACATGTGATAAATTATTGTCATGATTGAGTGTCATGACCACGAGTGATAATGCTGACATTTTCACGTCATTATAACGTGTCATAGATGATACGTCATCGTTGTGGTGACGACATGTCATCATTATGAGTGACCTGTGATCATACCTTGGTAGCATGTCGTGATGAGACGTCTTATAACATGTGATAAATTATTGTCATGCTGAAGTGTCATGAGACGCCTTGTAACATGTGACAGGTCATTGTCATGGTAACGTGTCATGTTGATGAGTTGCATATATTGTTTTTTTGGTCACGTGAGATCTTCTATTTCAAATGAACTCTTTTCGTTTACCATTTCGGTTTGCCATTTGATGCATCATCCCTGTTCCATCTTTCACGAACCCTTCCTTCTTTTACTTTGAAAATTATCAATAAAATGTGCCGAATAGCTCTCCACTTCACGAATATACGACTCGTTTAACCCTCTTAATAGGAATTTCGGCACTCCCTCGCGTTCCGTGCCATATTAGCGACTAATCTAGGAACGAAACTAAGAAAAGGGATGATTACGGTAGACGCTTTGGCGCAGATAAACCTCGCTTTTTTTGACTCCGAATGGAAAAACGTACACGACGTACTTGATGGCTCGATTCCAAATATCGCGGCGGACTAGATACAATCTAGTAATTCGATACGGTGTGGAAACACATCAACGAAAAAATTTTCCCGTCGTGGAATCGGCCGCGGCGTCGGCGTCGCGTCGACAATACCGAGAGAATTTCCGGAAAGAGCGATGCGACCCTCCCTTTCGAAGCGTTACGAGCGAGCGACGCTGATAAAAAGAGAATTATTATTCGTTAGTTAATATCGTTCGAATGATCTCCTAAAATGAAATACCGTAGGCGTTTGTCGATGTGTATGTCGTCGGGCGAATCGTGCAAGTCGACAAATTTAATGTCATTGTTAACACTTCACAGTTAAACGGATTGTAAACGTAAGATTATTTCGTGAAATATTACGCACGTGTATGTGCGCCGTAGACAAAAGGTAATTAAATTTTTTCCATCCTCGAATCTCGGTATTTTGGTCGACGATGGGTTGCATCTGCAACGTACTCGGGATAACGGTGTGTTTGGTCGTTTAAACGTACCCTTCGCATGTGGCCATGTATTGGATAACAATCGAACGAAATTTCGATTGCGGCCAATTATCGTTACCCTTATTTTAAATGACGAGGGAGGCATTCGACTTATTTAAACAGTTTCTCAAACGTGATCAGCATCGGTTTACGAATCGGACGCCGTCGAACAATTACGTGTCGTTAAATTTATTGTCGACTATTTAGAATAATAATTGCCGACTCCTGCGTCGAGTTTTGTGTACACGAGAGTATAGCGTGTAACAAGAAATTTCCGCTTTTGATGCGAACGACGCCTCCGCTCCTGGATTGAAAGCTGGGAGCTTCGTGCACCAGTCGGTGTTTTTACACCATAGGAGTAAATTTAACGACGCGAATTTTTTCTCCCTCGAACCGTTTGCGAATTTAACGCTCCGGCTCGGTAATGTAATTAAAATTACGACGATAATAAAATTTCGTATATACCTGTGCGAAGATAAATTCGTTTGATTGACGTTTATTATTAGCGAGTTTGATATTAATAGTAAATTTTGGACGGTGCGCCACCCGAGTCTCTTGGGTTGAGCTTGCATAGTCGCGTGTGGTTCTAGTTGGAATTAAATTAACTAAATTATGTGACATACGAGCCTTTGAGGTTTCATCGATTGCTAAATGATGTTTGCCGATCGGTGTCCTCGTGACCTTAATTTCATGTTTGATTTTCATTTTAATCAAATGCTGACATGACGTTTCGATGACTTCTATTGATTGAACGGAAATGGCGTTTTGGGAAGGGGGACTCTTACAGAGAACGTGGAAGTGAATTTAGAGGAATGAAGTGTAAAAGGTGGTAAAATTTGGAACGCGGTGTTGGCCAGTGAAACACGTGTCAAATCATAGTTGCGTAGTATGCAAAATAATTTTATAATTCGATACTTCGTGGAGAATTTCATCGTTGATATTTTTTTTTTACTTATGCACGAATTTTTCGTAAATGTATATTTTTTGAAGTAAAACTGAAAAAAAATTCCATCGTCGGTAAAAAAAAATTGACCAGAGGTTGGAAAAAGCCAAGTTCATTGGAGTTTTTCTCGTCAAAGTTGAGTTCTATTTGAATAACGTTAATGACTTGATTTGTTGGAAATTTTATTGGGAATGTTTTTGATTATCATCAATTTTTTCATAACTCAATTTTTCACCCCTTGAAATCCACGTAATTCAACATCACTTGCATTTCAATTTAAAAAGCCGCCATTTTGTATGAACCCTTGATTTTATTTTTCTGAAGTTCATTGTTAAATGTTTCCTAAAACCCTCTCTTCAAGACAAACAAAAAAAATGTGTTGTCAATTTGACAGGAAGAGGGGAAGGAGGGAGGGGGTGAAAACTCTTCTTTGATAGGTCCCCCTACTATACTCGATTTTATTGACGATTTTTTTAGCAATTTTTTCGTCGCCAATAAATTACCCAAATTCGTAAATACGAATGAAATTTACCGTTTTTCATTTCAAGCGTTATTTACATCGCTTCGAAGGTCGAACCACCTGAGACAACATCTTCCGCCAAGTTTTACACCATCTTACTCGATACATCCCCCTTAACCCATGTACGAGCCAAACCATCTCAGCTTTAGCTCCTTAATTAACGACCAATTTAATACTTCCCCCTTTTGGATTAAAAATTAAAAGTATAAAATCTGCCGGAAAACGGCGTTTTTTTGGACCACGTCCTACACTCGTTCCCTTTTAGCTGTAAATTTATGTTCTTCAGTTTCAAAGTATTTCTTCTTTACATTATCTCTACGGTAGTTATTCTTTGAAAACTTTTTTTTTTTGTTATTTTCGTCCTTTTAATGAGATTTATAAACATCGTTGTTAACTGAGAAAAAGAAGAGGAAAAATCAAAAAAAAAAGAAGAAAGATACCGAAAGAAATCATTATCAAAGCGATAAGGTTGAATTATGCGAAGACTTTTTCAAACTCCACTCGGAAGTTGTTCTTTATTCGATGATTTTGCTTAGTTTTGCATACGTCTTTATGGGCTTACACACGTAGACGCATAGGGTACTCGAGAAAGTTGTGTAATTTCTAAATTTTAAATTGGGTCGTTGGCTGGAAGAAATTTCATAGTTTCTTTTTTCGCATTTGTTTCCGTTTACATACTTGCTACACTTTATGATTTGTTATTTCATTTCCAGTTGTAATTTTTAAGTGAAAAGAAAATGGAGAAAGCGTACTTGTCAAAGGCAGCGAATGTAATTTTATTTAGCTTTTTTATATCGAGAATCTCTCCTCGGATTTACTTTATTTCGTGGGAGTTTTTCTTTTACGGTGCTTTTTTTTCTCTTCGGGCCTTTGCAACGTAAAAAAGAAATGAAAAAAATTAATTTCTTTGTGATCTTTGATACATTTAAGACTTCCTGCCCCCTCGCGTGCCATTTTTTTATTATCAATGTCAAACGAACGCATCAGCAGGATTTTACCATCAAGTTGGATATGAAAGTAATGGAAAAATGGCGCGTGGCTTTTTCGCGGTGCTTTGCGGGAATTATTTTCGCGTAATTTATAAAATCACCCTTGGAATAATTTGTGGAGTTATTTGATTTGAATTAAAAAATTTTCAAGCCTCTGTTGTGCGTAATTTTTGAGGTTTTTTGGATCCCCAGGAAAGATGGAAAAGGACTTTGATCTCAAAACCTTTATGAGCAGTGAGAAATTGAAAAAAAAGTAGTCTGAAGAATATTTTCTCAATCCCACTAAAAATTGATGCCATCTGAGGGGGACTTTTCAAGGTGCAAAAAATTATAGTCATCTGGAAGAACACTTCTTAAGGCTCAAAAAAATTAATATGTACCTTCTGGAGGAGACTTCAGCGCTCGAAAAAGATTATAACTATTTGAAGATCACTTTTTAAAGCTCAAAATTTTTTTAGTTATTTGAAGAACCCGTTTTTAAGTTCAAAAAAATTTTAGTCATCTGGAAGAACACTTCTTAAGGCTCAAAAAAATTAATATTTGCCTTCTGAAGGAGACTTCAAGGCTCGAAAAAAACTATAACTATTTGAAGATCACTTTTTAAAGCTCAAAATTTTTTTAGTTATTTGAAGAACCCGTTTTCAAGATCAAAAAATTTTATTCATCTGGAAGCGCAACTTTTAGGGCTCGAAATTTTTTTTAGTCAATTGAAAGAACGCTTTTTTGGGCTCAAAAAAATTTAGTTACCTAAAGATCACTTTTTAGGGTTCGAAAAAAAATTATGTATGTCATATAAGGAAGTATTTTTAAGCTGCAAAAAATTTTTAGGCAATTGATGAACACTTCAGGGACAGAAACAAATTTTAATCATCTGAAGATCACTTTTTGGGAGTTCAAAAAAATATTAGTTATTTAAGGAAAATTTTTTGAGGCTCTAAAAAGTTTCTAGTCATTTGAAGATAGCCTTTTAAGATCCGGAAAAAATTGTAGTCGTCCGAAGATTACTTTTTACAGCTTCAAAAAAATTTAGTAAACTTTTTTGAGCTCGAGAAAATTTTTAATCGCCTGAGGAAAGCTTTTTAAGATCTGAAAACAATTTTGGTCATTTAAGGCAAACTTTTTGGGGCCTTGAAAAATTTTTAGTCATCTGAGAAAAGCTTTTTAAGATGTGAAAAAAATTTTAGTTATCCGAGGGAAGCTTTTGAAGATCCGAATAAATTTTAGTCATTTGAGGAAAACTTTTTGGGGCTCGGAAAAATTTCCAATCATCTGTGGAAAGCTTTTTAAGAAGCGAAGAAAATTTTAGTTTTCTGAGAAAAACTTTTTGTAGCTTAAAAAAATTTCTAGTCATTTGAGGAAATCTTTTTGGGGTTTCAAAAATTTTCAGTCATCGAGGAAAGCTTTTAAATATCCGAAAAAAAAATTTAGTGATATTAAAAAACACCTTGGGCTGAAATAGAATTTTTCTCACTTCGGCTCTTAAATTATGCCGCCAACAGAACGCCATTTCTCAAACTTGAACTTTTTAATCGAGGCAGACCCGAATATCACAAATTACGCTTTGGATGGCAAAAACTCATATCGAATTCGTGGAAATTACGCGATTAAATTTCAAAACAAGTTGGAAAAGGATTTTGGAAAACTAGTTGCGAATCCGAGTTTACGAGTTGTTCCAAGGTTCATCTACATTTTCAAGAGCGATGAATTTTTCATTGTTAGCTCCATTCGGCAGATCGTATATACATATAACACGCCACAATAAAAACATCGTTTCGGGAAGATACACGAAGGGAGAACTCACGGTACGGAGATATTTGCGGCATTGAGATAGGCAATTTTATTAACATGTGTTATGCTGTATGGAAATTGAAACAAGCTCATCGCGATTTCGCGTTTGGGGTGAAAAAAAATGGCGTAAGTTTTGATTTGAAAACCGCTGCGAGTTTCTCGTTGTATTTCACGTTTAAACGTAACTCGGGTACTTGGTCGAGACACCCGAAAGGGGCAAGAAACGCGGTAAAGGCTTTTTAAACGGTCAACAATGTTCTTTATCCGGCCGTTAAGCGAACATAAAAGCTTATATTAAATTCATTATAGGAGGATTTACCTGACGCCGGTTAAAACGGTATAGAAACGGTTAAATACTTGGGCGCAACGACGACGCGAACAAGGGTTTTTGGGTTTGCGACGGCAACAAGGCGTACGTTGGAAGATACCGCAGAAGGGTTTCTGGCTGCGTGCGATACCGTGTGCGGTACAGAACAAAGGCGAGGGGTCGGAAATTGAGATACCTAAGTATAATGAAGTAACAAATTACTACATAATTCCTTGTTTTCTTAAACATCCGAGAACCTCCATTTCGGTCGGGTTTTCGCTTTCGCGCCAGTCATCGTGTGGTGTCGGGTTGCGCGTCTTCGGCACGCGTTCGTTAGCATTGCCCCGATACCAAGGGATGCTGGTTTATGCCGAGGGCGTCGCGGAGGCGCGTCGTTGGAGAAAAATTACGATGCCGGGAGCGATCTCGAGCTTATCAAAAATTTAACGCGGAATGTTTAATGAGAACAAGGCTAAAGGGCGAAACTTCCCGTGGCGTCTTTTTTCACTACCTCGTTTTAATTTCCCTTCCCTCAATCAACAAATAATTCCATATTTTGTGCATTCCAAAATTATCATTTGCAGTTGCCGCCAAAGAACGGCGTCGTAACGTGAAAAAGAAATATGATAGAATTAAGAATGGCGAAAAAAGAAGCTAAATGGAAAACGCTCAAAACGTCTCGTCGCTTAGTGTTCTCTCGTCTGAGTTTTTTTTTGCACATTCGACGAGCACGAAAGCGAAAGAAAAAGGTGAGCGAATGAAAAGATGATTATTGACAAGAAAATGGGGGCAGATTTTTACGAATGCGTAATATATTTTCGAACGTAGTCACCGTATAGTGACTTTTATATTTTTCTTTTATTTTGATTTTTTTTTCTCCTTCATCCGCGTCGTACGAAATTTGGTAAATGGATTTCGATATTGTTGGCAAATGATGTCGATTCTATGGCGTTTTATTCCGTACAAGGCAATTTTCCAGGCGCTTTTTATCGCTAAATTAGCTCAGAGTTGAGAAAAATATAAAGTGGCAATGGGTTTTAAAAATCAGCCGTAATCGAATTCGTACTTAGATTTTTAGCAATTTAATAACACCAAGGAAATATTTCATTCGGTGTTTAAATGCGAGAAATTTAAAGATACGGACCGAAATAATTTTACAGCAGTGTGAAAACACGTTGGGCCATGAAATACCCCGAAACTGTTTCTTTTGGGCTTTATGGCAGGGGCATATTCCCACTGTAAGGTCAGGGACCCGAGGTCCTAGGCTGCAGCTCGATAAGGGTGCAGCGTACCGGAGTAGAAGCCCAAAAAATTAATTACATAGTTGACTATGACTTAATAACTTGTAATTATCTCATTGAGATCGGGAAAGGGTTTTGCACAGCTTTTGTGTAATTTTGAAGAAATATTACTTTCTTCAGTTTTAACAGCATTTTCATAATTTCACGTAATTTTAAATAATTTTTTTAAAAATTTTATCGATTCTAGAAATAGTTTAGAATCGATCAAAATTTGTTTAAAATTGCTTAAAATTACGAAAAACAGTCAAAGTGCTGTTGAAATTGTACAAAATGGTTAAATATTTGCCAAGAATTGCATAAAAACCGTTAAAATATTGTTGAAATTGTTTAGAAATGTTGAAATGTTGTTAGATTTGACTAATATTTGCTCAAAATAGCCTAAAAGTTGTGGAAAACGATTAAATAAATAGAAATTTTTGTTAAAATTGCAAAATACTATCAAAATATTTTTTTAAATGGTTTAGAATAGATTAAAATTTATTTAAATTTGCTTAAAATTGCGCAGAATTATCAAAATGTTTTGGAAATTGTTCAAAATTGCTTAATATTTGTTAAACATTGCATAAAAACCGTTAAAATGTTGTTCAAAAGTTTTAGAGTTGATCAAAATTTGATTAAATTGCTTAAATTACGCAAAATCGTCAAAATGATGTTGAAATTGTTCAATGTTTGTTTAAAATTGCATAAAAACTGTAAAAATTTTGTAAAAAAAAGCTTAGAATCGATAAAAATTTGGTTAAAATTACTTTAAATTGTGTAAAATTGTTAAAATATTCTTAAAATTGTGTTAAATTGCTCAAAATTGTATAAAAAGTGTTAAAATGTTGCAAAAAAACATAAAATTAATGAAAATTTGTTTAAAATTGCTTAAAATTGCATAGAAACTGTTGAAATGTTTGTTAAAATGGATTAAAATTGATCAAAATTCGTTTAAAATTTACTCAAAATTGTCAAAATGTTGTTAAAATTATTTAATGTTGCTCAATATTTGACAACTTCAAGCAATTTTAACAACATTTTGGCAATTTTGTGCAATATTATCAAATTTAGGAGTATTTTAGTTTTTTTTTATGCAATTTAGAGCAAGTTTTGATTTATTTTGAACAATTTTAACAACATTTTGACAATTTTGAGTAAAGTTTAAACAAATTTTGGTAAATTTTAAACTATTTTAACAACATTTTAGCAGTTTTATGCAATTTTGAGCGACTATTAAACAGTTTTTTAAATAACTTGAAGATCATTTTGGCAATTTTGCGTAATTTTAAGAACATTTCAACAATTTTACACGATTTACGGTAATTTTAACCAAATTTTTATCGATTGTAAGCTTTTTTAATAAAATTTTTACAGTTTTTATGCAATTTTAAACAAACATTGAACAATATTAAGCAATTTTGAACAATTTCAACCACATTTTGACAATTTTGTGCGGTTTTAAGCAATGTTAACAAATTACTATTGATTGAAACTATTATAACAACATTTTTTTTACTCAATTTTTCATCAATTTAATTATTTTGCGCAGTTATTAGGCTATTTTGAGCAAAAATCAGTCAATTTTAACGACATTTCAAAAGTTTTTATGCAATTTTCTGCAAATACTGAACAATTTTAACTGCATTTTGACAGTTTTGTGGCACTTCAAGGAATTTTGAGCATATTTTGATAAATTTTGTACCGTTTTATCAACATTTTGACGACTTTTTGCGATTCTAAAGAAATATTCAACAACTTTAACAATTTCAAGATTTTAAAAATTTTGCGTAGTTTTAATCACTTTTGAACATATTTTCATCAATTTTGAACTATTTTATCAACATATGGACAATTGTCCGCATTTCTAGACAAATATTCAACTACTGCGTACAATTTTCACTCATTTTGGCAATTTTTGTGCTATTTTAAGCAAATTTTTCATCAATTTAATCGTTCTATGCAACCTTTATGCGATTTTGCGCAAATACTGAAGAACTTTGAACGACTTAATCAGCATTTCGACAATTTTACGTAATTTTAGGCAAGTTTAAACAATTTTAACGAGATTTTGACAATTTTTAATAATTTTCAAACGAATTTTTCATCAAATTTGGGCTACTTTTACAAATTTAATTAAATTTTAAACAGATATATTGTGATTAAACGAATTTCGAATTTTCCGATGATATAAAATAAACAATATTTTCGATCTTTACTGAAACCAACAAGAACTCACTTGCCGTAATTTTTCATCGCCCACTCACACAATCATATCGCATGTGAAAACCTCGAAAGCGTCGGAATCGTGCTACCGAAAACAATGGGTAAAATGGCAAATTACCATACCGACAGTTACAAACGTTCGACGATTTCCTGCCTTATATTTCGCTTTAGTTATTTCTCTCGTTTCGCGAACGTATTCTGGCGCGCGTAAAATTTACGACGATAAAAAATTTCCCCCAAGTGTTGCTCAAAGTAAGTGATAAAATAGTAAAAATCAGAAATATAAATCAAAGGTGATTGCGAAGACGACGCGATGTCGAGGAGTGGGGAAAAAACAAATGTAAACAATAAGCCAAAGCAACAGTAGCGCGTTCAATTTCAAAATCAATCACATTTTTATAGACTTGGCTATATACATTTTCCTGGTGTATTCTTTTGCCATGTTGCGTTTCTTTTTTCCTTGTTACGTGAAATTTACAAGCGTTGGTTCATTTCCGACTACATATGGCGGTTAAAGTATCGCAAAAAATTATTTTCTATCAAACGAAAAATAAATTCTCGAATGAGGGAAAAAATTGCGAATGTTTCAACTCGCGTGATTACATGTACGATAAATTCAGCTCGTAACGAGTATCTCGTAGATAAAGAACCATCGATATGTTCGTCGTGAATTTATCTAAAACATCGTGAAGTTATATTTCCGATGCAATTATCGCATAAAAGCGCAGTACTTGTGCAGGTAAATGGTAAATGTTTTTATGCGCTTTGAAAAAAAAATATATATTGAAAACAATGATTAAAATTCAATTACCCGTTGATCCGTGAAGAAAAATGGAAAGCTGTACGTCGAAATAATTAAAAACCCAAGTACGCTTCAACTCGCAAATTAATTTTTAATTAAATATTTAAGACGTACACGAGCGGACGGTAAAAATTGCATAAGAACGGGAAAAAAAATTAATAATACAACGCACACAGTTCCATTTACAGAAATGAAATTGGCTCGTAATATATCTGACGCCAAAACGCTGCTTAAAAAGTTTTGGTTTCTAAAGCCAATAAAATTAATCTAACTTTTTCTTTTAAACTTTGATTTCCTTTTATTCGTAGAAACGGGCGGCCAACTTGGTCGCTAATTTACGACCCGATGTTATCTCAATCATGAAGATAGCCTTCGGGAGAAGAGAATTTTCCTTAAATAGAAAAACCGTTTGGCGGAGAACGTTTCCAATGCGATGTTTTCGAGTCGCGATAATTTCGAAAAAACTTTACCTATACCTCTTTCTTTCCCCACTTGTCGTACTTTTCGCTACCGTTTTCGTTATTATTTAAATCTCGCGAGAATAATTTACAACTTTTAATATTTACAATTAGTAATACAACCGAGATTTTCGAACAATTTTTTCCTTGTTTTGTGGCGAAAAAAATACAACTGTACTGAAAATTTTAGGTGAAAAAAAAAAACGTCAAAAAATAGCGCCGCTTATAAAACAAATTACTAGCGGATATTAAAGCGTAACTTTTCTCATTTTTAGAAAACGAATATTTTCTTGGAATGTTGTAAAGTTTTATTTTAATGCGTTTTATAGTTATAAATCGTTTTTTTTACGCCGAGCACAATGCTCCATCATCTGTTTGGCGAGGGGCAAACGCGAAAATGAGATATGCAAACTGTTGCGGCCCTTTGCACAATCGAAACATGTCGAACGGAGATTTTTCCTTTTTATTTTGCTCGCGTTGCGTCGTCGTCCACCGAATATTCGACCGAATTGAGGCTATTTTATCGTTCGACTTTTATTCGTATAGCGTTCTCAGTGCGATACGCGAGGGAGGGGAATTCGAAACAATGACGGAAATAAAGGAAAAATTAGCTAAAATTGTGATCTTCACGGAGAAGTGTCCAGAAGCGTTAACTTTTCTGTTGAAATGCTCCATCGAAGTCTTTTTAACCATCCCCCCCCCCTTACCAGCCGAATAATGCATTTTTTCCATTGAAATATTTTTTAACGCGTTTTTAAAATTAATTACAAGAAAAAAGTTCATACGCGATGTACCCAAAAACTCGACAGTTTTCGCGTAAAAAAATATTGAAAATCGCAAACAGCCCGTCAAGTTGTTACCGGCCACCGCGTATTAGCGGAAGATCCACGCTCACGCGGCGTAACCAACCACGTTACCTCTGAACAACGCCGCGTTCATGCTGTTGACGCGTAAGCGTACGTCTCCCGCTAGTAAGCGGTGGACGGTATCAACTTGACGGGCGTACGATCGCGATTTTTCGATATTTTTTTACGCCAAAACTATCGATTTTTTCGGTACTTTGTATTTGAAGTTTTTTCTCGTTTTTAATCTTTTAATCATGTTTAAAAATGTTTTAACGAAAAAAAATGAATTTATTCTTTGATTTAGCCATCAAAATGGCGCCTAGAAATGGTTTTCGGCGGTTTTAGTATGTGCCGAAGCTCTAAAAATTCCAAATTTCCATTTGTAGACGTGTATTACACTAATAAATAAAAAAAATTATTTACCGTCAATTATCTTTTTGAGGGCGGGCGGGGGTGTGTGAACCTCGGTGGAAAATTTTTCAACGCTTTTAAGGAGATCGAGGTGATTAAAAAAATCTGAAAAAATATATGTTATTTAAATAGACTACTCCCACATATGACCAAAATTTCAAGTCATTCTGTAAATAATTCGCTTAAACAAATATTTACGCCGTTTTTGTCTTAAGAATATTTCTTATAAGAGCAACTTTTATTCAAAAATAATTGATCTGAGGTAAAAAATATTAAAAGTTCTAGGGAATTAAATTGAACGAATTTTTGAACACGAGCTTTTTTTGTATCTCTTGAGGTAACTTTCGATTAACGCAAATCTAAGGTGCTAGTAACGCAATAGCTTCGGTATTTCTGAGAGCGATCGCATTTTCTAAAGCCGTTTGACCGAATTTATCTTCGACTTTAGGAGAGATTCCGCAACTTAATAAAAATTTAATTATTTCCATCTGGTTAGATATCACAGCCTGAAAAATAGAAAATACCTAATAATAAAACGATTTTTTTCGCGATGTTTACAAAATGATTCATAAGGTTAAGGCTATTCTTTACCATTCTTATCAGTAGGATTTTTCTGAAAAAAAGGGGTCACTTAGTTACCACTTTTTTCGAAAACTACTGAACGGATTTGACTGCGGTTTGATTTAATTTGAAGGAAATCCACTTGGGAATAAGAGTACGGGAGCTTTTTTTGATTAATTGAGTACAAAAGGAAAAAAACGCAATTTAGTAGAAAAATTTAAGTGATGATATCTGGGCTCCTAAGACGAAAATTGAAAATCTGGCCCGTACTCTTGTTAAAATAGTTGTAAGAAAAAGATTTGTGAAGAAAAAATTGAATCCGGTTGCAGCTTCTATTTCTTCGCGATTTTTCTACTGATCTTCGATATAATTTACACGCATTTCTTTAGCAATGTCAAATTCTTCTTTCGTCATGTCAGGTTTTCGAGATTTCTCGCCATAATCCTGCGAAGCCATTTCTTCTTTGCTGGTAACCAACTTTTGAAATGATAATTTTTTGCGCCGAGGTATCATCGATCTTTGTCTTATTCTCCTTTTTAATATACTTTGTTCCATTTTCTTCTTGTTCAAATAGTTGTAAGAAAAAGATTTGTGAAGAAAAAATTGAATCTGGTTGTAGCTTCTATTTCTTCGCGATTTTTCTACTGATCTTCGATATAATTTACACGCATTTCTTTAGCAATGTCAAATTCTTCATTCGTCATGTCAGGTTTTCGAGATTTCTTGCCATAATCCTGCAAAGCCATATCTTCTTTGCTGGTAACCATCTTTTGAAATGACAATTTTTTGCGCCAAGGCATCGTCGATCTTTGTCTTATTCTCCTTTTTAATATACTTTGTTCCATTTTCTTCTTGTTCAAATAGTTGTAAGAAAAAGATTTGTGAAGAAAAAATTGAATCTGGTTGCAGCTTCTATTTCTTCACGATTTTTCTACTGATCTTCGATATAATTTACACGCATTTCTTTAGCAATGTCAAATTCTTCATTCGTCATGTCAGGTTTTCGAGATTTCTTGCCATAATCCTGCAAAGCCATATCTTCTTTGCTGGTAACCATCTTTTGAAATGACAATTTTTTGCGCCAAGGCATCGTCGATCTTTGTCTTATTCTCCTTTTTAATATACTTTGCTCCATTTTCTTCGTGTGTTTACCTGGAGATTTTTTTGTTACTTTCTTGTGTAACATACGAAATGGCTGTCCATGAGCAGAAGAACTCGCTGAACAGGCAACTCTAGCGTTATACCCTCCTCCAGCGGTATAGTTTACTCGTTTACCACCAATTGCATTCGCTATTATTGAATTAAAAGATTCCATTGGATTGTTTGTTACGTCGTATAGTAAGCTCATACTATCAAGGAGATTTTTTTGTTACTTTCTTGTATAACATACAAAATGGCTGTCCATGAGCAGAAGAACTCGCCGAACAGGCAACTCTAGCGTTATACCCTCCTCTAACGGTATAGTTTACTCGCTTACCACCGATTGCATTCGCTATTATTGAATTGAAAGATTCCACTAGATTGTTGGTTACATCATGTAGTAAGCTCATACTATTATCAGTGAGACGATGAATCAGATTCATGATGGTGGTATACAATCCACATTTCTTTAGCTCGGAATAATATTTTTTTCGTTCTCCTTTCGTTGAAATGGCTGTCCATGAGCAGAAGAACTCGCCGAACAGGCAACTCTAGCGTTATACCCTCCTCTAGCGGTATAGTTTACTCGCTTACCACCGATTGCATTCGCTATTATTGAATTAAAAGATTCCACTAGATTGTTTGTTACATCGTGTAGTAAGCTCATACTATTATCGGTAAGACGATGAATCAGATTCATGATGGTGGTATACAATCCACATTTCTTTAGCTCGGAATAATATTTTTTTCGTTCTCCTTTCGTTCACTTTCACATCAAAGTTTTTTTTGTGGGATGCAAAGGAGCTGGAGACAGGAGAACAAACGTACTTTTTTCAATTTCAAAAAAATTCATTAAATTGAAGATGGAAAAGTTGTTACGTTCTACACTGCTTCAAAATGATGCTCAAAACAAGAAGAAATGACCGCCGTTAATAATTAAATCATTTTATGGGGGTGGAGGTGGGACCCCTTCAAAGAAGCTTATATTTCACATGACGGTAACTTTTTCAAGAAAGAAATCACAAAAAAATTCTCCATGTAAAAGTTGTAGAGCATAAAAAAACAATAATTTTCATGCCAAAAAATTTTTTGTAAGTAAACACGGCAGCTAGATATTTTCCGACGAGTAATATGATGGTAAATAAACCAGGAAAAATGGCAAAATCCAAAAAGTCCAAAATTAATTCCCCGGAATGGGAAATTCAGGTTATAGGTGTTCGACATATATTTTGTATTCCAGAAGTTCCCACCGATCGATTGATATTTTGTCCCCATTTTGGGGGTTTGAAGGTTCTACATCAAGTTTTCGGTTTTTGCCTTTTTTTCTGGTTTGCTCTACTCGTTGAAGGATATCTCGCTGCTGCGCCTACCTACAAAATATTTTTTGGCATGAAAATTTTTGTTTTTTTATGCTCTACAATTTTTACCTGGAGAATTTTTTTGTGATTTCTTTCCTGACAAAGTTACGCCACGTGAAGTATAAGCTTCTTTGAAGGAGTCCCACCCCCACCCCCATAAAATGATCAAGTCATCAAAGGCGGTCAATTTTTCTTGTTTTGAGCATCATTTTGAAGCAATGTAGAACGTAACAACTTTTCTATC
>QBDW01006901.1:0-11202 GCA_003261595.1 Maconellicoccus hirsutus
TTTTTGTTTGGGTTCGTATTTTTTTGTTTTTTGTTTTGTTTTGTTAAAAAACCGATATTTTGCATGCATTTTTTTAAGGCGGTGCAACTGAATGTACGCGCGAATTGTAGCGCGTCGTTGTTTCATTTTATTTTGTTTCGTTCTGTTTTGTACGCAGTCGTTGCGAAGACGTCCCTTCGGAATTTCGTTTGCAACAAGTCGAAACTATCATTTTGAAAAATTGCATTTCGGACATGCGTTTTTTGGAGAATACCTCGGACAACGAACATTCGCTTATTAACGATTACGACGTGAAAAATCATTCCATCGACGAGATTATCGCGTTATCGTCGTCGTCGTCGTCGTCGTCGTCGTCACTGTCTAACATCCGCAACCGTAATTTCAATAACGACGACAACGACCACGACCACGGTTACGGCCGCCATGACAACAACGATGACGACCACCACGACAGCAATTGCAATAAAGACGAATCGACGCCGCAGAAGAATTCGTTGTTGGAAATCGTTCAAAATTTCTCCGATACGAGTAATAATGTTGAAAATTACGCGCCAAATAACACTGCCGAAACGGATTGCGCGCGTAGAAATAGCGCTATATACTACGCGTGTTCGTCGTCGCCGCAGAATTCGTCGTTAGAAATAATCGAAGAAGACTCGCCGGTCAAGCCGTCCATATTGAAGAAGAAATTCGACGAAAGAAGTAACAGCTTAGACTTGCCTAGACCTAGTTCCATACTGAAACGTAAAACCAGCGACGACGCCGATCACCATCATGTTTTCACGGCCGCCAATTCTAAACAGGGTATACTGAAAAAGCACAGTAGCTTAGACGAACAAGACGTCAGACGAAGAAGCTGTTCGCCAGACGTCGACATCGGACGCCAATTGGAATTTAAACCCATCCTGAAATCGCAACGTCGATCCTCGTTGGAGGAATTGGTTCGCCATCGTTCTCCGGAATTGCACTCGATACTGAAACGTTCCAAAGTGTGCAGCGAAGACGCGCTCGTCGATAGATGCGCTAGCCCTCATGGTATACTCAAGCGTAAAATTTCTCTGAGCAATAGTAGCGGCGGCGTCGCAGTCGCCACTGTCACCAACGTCGTTGCCGCTACTGCTGCTGCTGCCGCTACTGCCGCTGCCGCAGAATCGTTCTCTAGCTCGAATAGTTCGACAGATTCGCCCGTTAAAAACTGTCACGAGGACGCGATGGTGAAACCGATTCTAAAAAATAAGCAGCATTCTTTCGAATTGCCGGTGGCGTGGAAATGCACTTCGGATACACCCAGGCCGATTTTGAAAAAGAAACATAGCGTCGAAACCGACACGGACGACGAAAGACCCAAGAAACCTATACTTAAGAGCACCAGTAGATCTCTCGACGAAGACGACGTCGAAAACGGCGTACTTGCTGCGGCAACCGAGCTTGCCGACAGTGCCGCCATCAAACCAATTTTGAAAAACAAGCAAGCGCTTTTCAGACAGTCTAGGAATGCCAAAAGCGACGACGATGCTTCCAAACAATGTATCAAAGCTCGACGTGATTCGAATAAAAGAAATTCTTTACCAGGTAATAATGAAAGTTTTTCTCACTCATACTACTTTCTTTCTTTTTCTATTTTTCACTACCTATCTACCTAACCACCTATGTAGTGTGTACTGCTCGTACCTACTTGACTGGTATACATGCACATCGGACATACTTATTACGAGTACTCTACCACTACATAATGATCGTTTGTTCGTTTCGCAGCGTCGTCGAAACATTTTTCCGCTTTCTGTCCAAGTCGCATGCACGGTGAGAATTCACTTTCAGTCGCCGAAAGGGTTCAAAATTTGGAAAGCCTTCGCGTCGAAGATAACCCCGTCCAAAAGGAGACCACTTCTGCCAATGATCCTTCATCGAGGAATTTACGATTTTCCAGAAACGTCGAACGCTACAAAACTCAACCCATCACATGTAGAGAAATCTTTTCCACTCGAAGGTAATTTCTTCATTATACGTATTACGTACCTTACTTACTACTCACGTACGCCTCAAGTTGGCAATTCGAACGTGAAATCCGACACTCGTTTTCGCTGGTGAATTTTGCCTTCTTCAATATTGGGTATTATACTCGTAATTTGTTTCGTACGCATCGCAGTTTACGTGTTGAGCAATACGCCTAAAAATAATCACCGAACTTGAAAACACTATTCTGCAAACTTAAATCAGCAACCAGGGAATATACTCGTACTCGTACGTATCGTATATGAAATCATCTCGCACCAAAAAAAAAAAAAAAAAAGAAAAAACTGTCTATATTGATGCAGAATCTCAATTTATATTTGGGAATGGCCACATCTACCCAACTACCCAAGTACCTGTACCTAACTAGTAGCTACTTAGTACCTCTACCTACTACCTGCCTTATATAATAGACCTACTACCTTCTACACATGATAAAGGTGTATACTTGTATACTTGAGCAGGTACTTTGATAAGCGTTGAATCACTAAGTTTTCATATTTTTGGATAGAAATTGTAATTTATAACGTACCCACTACTCAGTCGTATATTCAAAAAGAAAGAATAAGGAGGGGAGAGAGAGAGAGAGAGAGAGAAAACGAGGTCTGCCAAGTTTTATTTTAGGAATTCAGATGTTTAAGTAGATGTTTGTATTTTCAGTGGTCGTTTAATGGCCGTTTTGGTTTGTTTATTTTTGCCAATTTTGAGCTGTCGACGGAGGACTTGGGCGATAGTTGTATTTCTACGTGCTTTAATAATCCACATCATCGCAGTATCACGTTGCCCTTAGATTTTTTCTGTAGTTTTTTTTTTTTTTTTTTTGTAAACTTCCGCGATTGTAGTTCCTCAAGTTCATTACGAATATCGGTAATTGAAGTTTTCATTTGTTTTATTTATCGGATTTGCGAAGCTTTCGCGAGTTTTTAGGATATTTCGTAGTTGGTTTTACTGCGCCTACTCAGTAGGTACTCAGCTAATTAGTTACTACTTGCACACTTGCACAATTGCAGATGCGATTAGGAGTGGTAAGCGGTATCGCCTTGACCGCCGCTTCGTATTTGCTACGTGTTTCTGTTTACGTCATTGCTGTTTTTTAATGTTTCGGCATTCGTGTTGTTGCATTTTACCTATCTCATTTCTTACTCGTCTTTCTTATTTGCTTGTAGCTGTAATATCAGCTCTCAGCTCGTCCTGGTCCTACTCTTAGATATAACATGTAGGTAGTTAATTAGCTACTAGCTAGGTACTAGGTGTATAGGTAATTAGTAGTTAATACATTAGTTACTCGTATCATTTGAATTGGCTACGCCTAAACGACCAAAATTCACGTTTCATTCATCTACGACTTTTCGACGATTGTTTTAAATTTTGAACCGACCCCGCCATGTTAACTTTAAGTTTGTCGGTATGGTTTTGGTAGGTAATAGGTATCAGGTAGGTAAGGTATGTTATTTTGATTAAGGGCAAAGGTGGAAAGCGTTTAACGCTCGTTTCACAGCCAATTAAACCGCTTATCTCGTGTTATTTAAAAACGAAGCGCGGTACTAAATCCAATTTAACGATATGACAAGATCACATTTACAAAACCATTTATTTCGGTTTCGAATTCGATGAGGGTTCGCTATTTTTGTATAAAAAAATGCGTAGATATCGCGATCGTGTATCGACTAGGTGTAGATGTAAATTTTTCGCGTATACGTATAACTGCGTACGAGCGATAGGTTTCAGGAGTAGCCTGTTGAGACGTTTATTTTTCGATATTTACCTAACTTTAGCGGCTTACCGCCTTTACGAGAATATTGTCTATTTGATACGAATAGTCGTGTTTCTTACGTTTGTCGGTGACGATAATTTGCATAATTATAGTCATCGCGCTATTCGGATAATTTTGTTCGTTTACATCTCGTTTGTTTGCGATTGTTTAACATGGACGGTAAAATGTCTAACGTATTTCAGCGCTATGGAACGCCAAAACCAAAAACACACTCCGCAATACGATATGGCCGTTGCCACAAAGCCGAAGTCGAAGCCGAAGCCGCAGCCGCAGCCGAAAGACGGCGACGAAAGTGACGAAACAAGTCGCGACGATGCTCGCAAACGTGCAGACAACTACGATGAAGGCGAGTTTCGACAAAACGGCAACGTGTTGGACGACAATGCGGTTATAAGTAATTTGAAAAGAAGCAATAGCGTCTCCATGAAAGCGTCGTTATTTTCCAAATGGCAGAATAGCGGTGTACAACCTTCCGAAGCGGTGGTCAAGCCCAAAAAAAATGGTAAACATTTCGATACTTACGTATACTAGGTGCACGTAGTAGGCCCAATAGGCAGGGCCGTATCAAGCACCTAGCCACCTACACCTACTACTCGCTGATACGTTTACGTAGTACGTACGGTAGGTGGAGGTACGTAAGTTACGAGTAAATGGTCCCTTTTCTTTTTCACAGAAAAAAACTCCGGCCACGGACGAAAATTAAAAATTAAATGCTCCGATTTAGCGTCCAGATTTTCCACGCAACCCGTCACCTTCGAAGAAGTGGCCGAAGCGAAAAAACAAAATCTGAAAAATCGCGCTAACATTCAAGAAACCATTAGAATGGAGGTACTTCAAAGTAAGTTGAATTTTCGTTAGCGATGGCAGATGGCACGCGTGCCACGCTATTTTTTGCGTTTCTGCTAGCATGCATACACGATACACGTACCTAATACCAAGGTAGTAGGTACCTGTACTTCTACCTCTATCTCTACCTCTACCTATGCCTAGCCAGCCACCTGTGTACTGTGTACGTATGTATCTACGTACGCGTAATTGCGTACTCGACACTTATGCAGTCAGAGGCGAATAATTTTCATGGCGTTACGTGGCGTCGTGTACCTTACCTATACCTATGTCTATACCTATACCTACACCTACACCTACACCTACACATATTCGTATTCGCTTTGAAAACAACTGCGACAGGTATTGCCGCCGCGCCGCCGTAGCTGGCCTGTTCATTTTTAACGTTACGATCGTTTCGATTATATTCGTACGTGTGCCGTGTGCCTGCGTCAGTGTGACAGCGTGTAATTGTGTAGCTGCGTGCTTATTTGCTTTACTAGTTAAATACCTATACCTAACTGCCCTACAAACAGCTAAATATACCACCTAGTACCGAACTAGTGATGTACGCTGCTTCCTAACCTACCGCGTAACGCGTACCAACACTTGTTTTCTAATTTTTGACGACAAGTTAGTTTACGAGTACGTACACTTCATACGTGTTTATACAGCCGCGGTTGTTTGGTACCTCCAGGTGTAGGTGTAGGTGTAGGTGTAGGTAGGTAAAGGTATGTAGTTGTTAGATTGGTAGATTGAATGCTGCTTCAGCTAGCTATTGACGTAAAATTTTCGTGCTATGTAGTTTTCGCTTGTTGTTAACTTAAGCATCGTTTACGTATGTAGATGTGCCAGAAAACGACGAAGACAAAGCTGATCCGAGTTTAATGTCGTTCTCCGAAAGAATTAAATTATTCGCTTGTAAAATGGACCAACGAAAAGAAACTCCAAAGAAATGTCCCAAAAGATTGGGTTGCAGGTACAATACGCAACCTGTTACCAACGAGGAATTACGGTGCGCCAAAAACGCCAATTTTCGAAATAGCGGTGCGTTTAATATGTACATTTTGTTGTTATTAAAACCACAAAAAGAGAGAAAAGTTTGAGTCGCGTCGACGCGACGACGGTTTTAGAGTGAAAAGATGTCGCGTTTACTAGTTGTTGTCGGGAGGCGTCGCGCGCTTAATCTCGCAACCGAGCCGCTACTCCCTGGTGGCATATAAATTTTGTACTCGGCGTTTATCTACTTTTAAACTTACTCCGTCTCGTATCAACTGTAAAAATTCGAACTAGGTATTTGTGGTTCGTCGGACATTTTTTGACCCCAAAAAAAGCGAAAGTTTCTGCTTCGAACAACGCATAGGCCTAATTTAGGGTATAATTTGCGTGCCGTGCTATACTTTTCTTCGATTTATCGCTTTTACGAGTACCATAAACAAAACGTGCTCCTCACTGCTCGTATTTTCAAAATCGTCTTCGTAGTCGTACACATATTTAAAGCTCATTCGTCACCGCAGATAAGGCGATGTTGTCGACGAAATAATTCCGTTTAACGGTTTAGCTTATTGGTAGATAATTTACCCGTAGGCCTACCTGTATGTGAGAACTGAGAACTGAGAATGTGATGCACGAGAAGCTTGCGGTATCCCCTTTCCCATGCCCAGTTACGCGCACTACGTACGAGTATTAACTTACGTCCTAACTACGTGTACGTGTACTTGTACTTTGCTTTATTTTACATACCTACCAACGTAATTTCATAACGAAAACAAAAATACGTAACACCGAGCTACTGCTTATTAATCGTCTAAAATTATGATAAACAAACTTCTCTCGCGTGAAATTGGTCCAAGTACGAAGAGATACCTGACGCGGACGTGATCGGTCTGGTCGAGTATTCGGTACTTACTGTTAGGTACTGCTGCTTACTTATTAGCTAATTACTCGTCGTAAACGTTTGTGTTGTGCTCGCGTAGTTAGCTACGCTACGTATTTATTATTTTCGCGCTTTACGTTTTTAACTTGCCGTATATCTAGTTATGTGTATCTACCGTAGCTTTAACAGAATCGCGCTAGTTTCGAGTGTCGTTTGAGTGTTGGTTGCAATTTTCAAATTTTCACTTCTGCCAACCATGAAATTCCTTTTTTGGTACTTTTTCAATTACAACTTCAAATTTTCTACCAAAGGTGCGGATCAAAGTAACGATGTCGATGTCGATGTCGCGTCGAGCAAGTCGAGCAACCGTCGCAATAGCGATGCCGAGAAAAAATTCAGCCCGGCGACCAACGAGCTGGAGTCGGAATCGTTAAATGTGTCCGCTTATTTTGAAAGACTGCAAGTGCACTCGGATAGTCCTAGTCCGCAAGATGTGACCATTAGTAATCTGGTGGATACAGACGTCAGTCCTAACAACGATATCGATCGACTTTTCGATAAAATATATTTGGAAAATTCTTCGGAAACCGGATCGCAATCTGAAGGCGACACTTCGTCGTCGGGTGGAAGAGAAGTACAACGTATCATCGGTAGCAAACAGTCGTACCTTGACAAACGTGAAAAAACTATCGAGTAAGTTTACGTCGTTTAACGTACTCGTAGGTACTCGTACCAATACATTCACGCGTACTTGTACGAGTGTATCTAGGACTATTTATTTACTTATAATACTCGTATAACGTAATTATGTCGTTCCACGTAGCCGTTGTGAGGGAGAAAGGGGGCTCGGCTGCTTTGAAGGGCGCGTTTTCAGGCGATTTTCCCCCCGTTTTCTTCAGTTAATAGGTAATAGGTATATCGTGCAGGTACCACGAAACATTACGGCTCTTCATAAACCTACTAGCACTCGCTGGTGCTGGTGGTCACCGGCACCTCTACCTCCACCCCCACCACCACCACCACCTCCACCTCCTACCACTACCTAGTCTACGCATGTAAATATTTTTCATCACTCGCGATTGCGCACTTATGCGACGTACCTACTTGAAATGTTTTCGCTATTGCGCACCCCACGTGACGGACTGCGTGATGTTTCAAGGTCGACGTAACGCTTATGTAATCATCTTCCGTTGCGTACCGGTGGCCAGCTATAAAATTCAAAATTTCTCTAACCCGTTGTTATGTGCTGGTGAAAATGCGTGTGAAGTGTGAACACCGCGGCGCCGGTATATCGTGATAGCAGTCTCATTGCGCCGAGAGCAGCGATATCCATCGCTTGCATTAGATTAAAAATGTACTCGTACTTAGATAATGTACATGATTAGGTATTTGACGATTGTATTGAACCGCGTAAAGAAAAAGTCACCGGTTGAAGGGAAATCATCTTCTATCGCTCGAAACGAGTTTTTTCCTCCCAGCTGCAATTGTGAAACCAAATACGAAGTAGTCGTATCGCGTTTTCCTTGGAATTTACGTTTACGAAATCGAGCAGCTTCTTAATGACGCGTAGAATATCTATTTCGTCGCGATGACGACGTGGACATCAGTAGCGTGATTTTTTTATTCGCTGCAAGGTACACTGTAGGCTTCACAGGTAGCTTAATGCTTACTCGTAGTCTCGTACCTTGTTCCAAGTACCTATTACCTAGCTCGTAGCTAAGCCACCTACAGCCTACAGCTTACAGCCTGCATATAAGCCTACCATGATACGTAGTACCTACTACCTACTACCTACTACCTACTACCTAGTACCTAGTACCTAGAGCTACCTTATCGCACGCGCTTATTAGGCGCGTTGACGTTGAAGCCGCTAATTTACATACCTGATTAGGTACGTTCTACGTAGTATGCCTATGTATCTCATCACTTTAGGAATTCGCCTTCTTCCAAAATAGGTAGTACGAATCACATAGCGAATTAAAAATTTTTTTTTCTTCATTACATTTTCTTAATCGTAATCCCGAAATGGTATAATGATTAAGCGTGTAAATATACGTCTTCGCCTTGTTTGAAAATGTTTCGTGTTTCAATGAGGGAAACGCCTGAATGCTGAAAAGTAAACAATACGTACATAGATGTGAAGAAAGCGATGTCGATGAGGCGAAAACCGAACCTTGATCGCAATTCATTCGAATCGTGATTTTCTACTCGTACTACGTGGTACGCTAGTACCTCAAATGAGAACACGTCGCGTCGTAAGTTTTCGATTTAAACTATCGCACAGACTACAGTATTTTTGACTACATGTACGAGTACATCGTATACATATAGTGCTGCGTAGGCTGTGAGCCAGTTTGCTCCAAGTTTGAGATTTTTCAGTCGCTTTGTTATCTGTAGTTGCGGCTGACGCGTTTTTCATTCACTTTATGGCTAGGAAATGACTAAACGTCATTGTCGTGAAGTCGCGATTCGAACCAAATCATACAAATTAGTTTTTAATTAGGTATCATTTTTTACGCGACGCGACGCGACGCGACGGATGTGCGAGTATGTCTTCGCCGTCAACTCGTCTAATTTTTTCTTTGTAATTTTTCTAACACTTCATTGCCCAGCCCCTCTCGAAACACGACAGATATGTACAGTAGGTACATAATTATGTATTTGATAAATTCTCCGCGTCGCGTCGCTTAGGCGTGGGTTTTTCCGATTTTCGCCGTTCGTCTTTCCACCACCTCAGCCCTTGGCGCATTCATTGCGAGAATTTCAAAATTTGGCCAAATAAGCGCATCTACAATGAATGAGTATGACGTATCAGAGTTGAGAACCGCTTGCGGCCGCGGCGCAGCGCATCGCCCGGCGTTCAACTTGAATTCTGTTATTAGTTTATTACGAGACTCGTCGCTCGTACTCGTACCTTTCGATACCGATACCTGACTGTGACTGGTGCTGGTGGCTAATGGCTAACTCGACAGTCGACACTAAACCGCGTTTCGTTACACCTGAACACCAACACCGACACCGAGTGTACGCAATGCTCGGTTGAGTGGGTAAATGTGAATACAGTTTTCGGTTTACCTTAGTTCCCACTCCAAATAATGAGCGGCGGCGACGACGACGACGACGACGCTTATACTCGTAATGACTGCGACTGTCGGTGACGCAGTGCGCAGTGTGTTTTTTTGAATCCGGATGCCTGCCGAGTACGTATTTTTGTTGTGTTTGGTGCGGCGACGCGTGTTTTCTTTGAATTCTCATCGGAAACGAATAAGGAGTCTTCGATGTTGATATCGTCTGTCGGTGGTTCTCCGTTCTTGCCTGTGCCTTCTGCATTCGTTCTTCGTTTAATGGTTCCTACTCGTAGTTCGCTTTATACGAGTGAATGGTTTAGTGCAGTGCAGTGCAGTGCAGTGCAGTGAAGTGGCGTGGTTTTTTTCTATTTCTTCCTCTTTATTATTTCGCTTCGACCCCCTTTTTTTTCGCGTTTGCTTTTTCATTTACCCGTCTCGTTTCTGCGCTGCGGCGAGTTTACGATACTGTAACGGTTTTCGTTTTATTTTTTAATTTTTGCTACTGTAACTACTCGTACGTGTGTACGTGCGCAGGTATTAGGTAATAGGTATGTTTCGATCTCCTAGTTGCGGCGCGAGTTCTTGCCGCTATTCCGCTATTTGTACTCGTAGTTGTATTGGTTGTGATGGTTGTTGTGCTTGCTCAAGTGTCGCTCGCCGCGAAAAATGATACGTTGACGATATGATTTACCATCGCCTACCACCATCCGT
This sequence comes from Maconellicoccus hirsutus, assembly GCA_003261595.1. Taxonomy (NCBI): domain Eukaryota; kingdom Metazoa; phylum Arthropoda; class Insecta; order Hemiptera; family Pseudococcidae; genus Maconellicoccus; species Maconellicoccus hirsutus. The sequence goes on from QBDW01006901.1 coordinate 10,265, forward strand.
CAAAAATCGATCGACGTCGATTTAGCGTTCATCGCGAATTTACGAGTAAGTTGACTGGTTAGTGGTTAGTGGTTACACATATACGAGTAGAGTTATCCAGCACTAGCGTAACAACGTTTACCTATACCTATTACCTACCTAGATTAGATAGGAGATAGATACACGTGTGTCGTGTATTCGTGTATGCTACCAAAGGCCGAATCAACGTGCTGACTGAGCGATTACTTTTTACGATGATTTATCAAGCGGAGAGGAACGTCGTTTTTTACTCGAGTAAGCGTCCGTCGCGTCGTCCGCGCTGAGAATCAATTTTATCAAAATTCAAACTACTCCAGCCGTTTTTCGCGCGTAAACACTCGTTGGTATAGGTAACTAGGTACCTAGCGTACCCTTTTTTTTCTTTAACTCGACTTTTATTTTATACGGAGGTTGTGGGTGCTCGAGCTTACCGTTTTACGAGTATCTCTTCGATTCAACTTGATTACGTTCGTTTCGAATAATAGGTGCGTAAAAAATTTGGCGCCAAAATGAACCGTTATAATATCGTCGAGTGAATTCGATGGAACGAAACGAGCGAAGATTTACTAGTGGCGGTTTTTTTTCACCTCGTTGCCCGATTCTTGTTTCTTGTATTCATTCGATAGACTCGGCGATGCTTTAGGTTGCGACTGCGAGAGAACAATCGGCTATTCAGTACTTGGGAATATTGTTCTCGTTCACAGTCTATTCCTGCCTCCCTTCCAACCCTAACACACGCGTGCAGAGTCGCATAAGCCTCTTTATTCTGTTCGAGTCTCGAGATCGTGCGGAACGAAAGTGGAATAAAAATCGATAGAAAACGATTAATAGTAACTTTTTGCGAAACGTTTAAAAAGGATGAGAAAGATAGAAAATAGGTACTCGAACGTGTCTGGAAGGGTTACAACAACGTTTCGGGG
>QBDW01006907.1:0-10042 GCA_003261595.1 Maconellicoccus hirsutus
TACCACAGATCGAGCAATGATCAAAACACGTACGAATGACGTCAGCGTAGTGAAGTGCAAAAAATATCATATTTACCTAACGCGATCGTCGACACGAATAAATCTAATAAATTTCCAACACCAAATTTTCAATAATTTCTCATTTTTTACAACCAACTCGATGGTGAAAAAAAACACCAAAATGAACCGACCTCCCAAACATAATTTCCGCTTTAAACGATCATAAGGGTGGAATAAAATATCCCATGTGGGTAAAAGAATAAAGCATAATTTTATCAACAAAACTTAGCCGCCGGTCGCTACATTGATAAACAAGCTCGGCGTTTTTATTTTCAATAAATTAAAATCTGATTATTTCATTGCGCCCTAAACAAACAAATATTTCGGTATCGTGTTAAAAATGCGGGTAAACACGAAAAATATATGGGATAGCGACGGAAAACCTTTTGCTATAACTGAATTAGCAGTAATTGTATCTGCATCGTAAGCGTGTCCGTTGCTCCCCATATGTTCACGTAGTGAATTAGAATATCCTCTGGTTTTGATTAGGGGAAGCATTTCAATTAATATTTTAATCTTGTTTTATGTTTCAATTGCATCGTAGTTGGCGTTTTCTTTTAATGTTTCGTTAATGAATGAAAATTTTAGATTTATACCTTTTCGTGATTTCTTCTGAACGTTATCTTCGCCCAACTTCTCATGGGCTACATGATCAAATTGCCAGAACCATATTGCCATCGGTTATCTAAAAAAAATTAAGACCATAAATTATCGCAATTTTCACATCATTCTATGAATCGGCAATCAAAGTTCGTTAACTGTTGCATCGATTATCAAACTCTAAGATTTACCTTTTGCCGCAACGCCTTGTTCTTCTTTCATGAATATTCTGAAAAAAATATACTTCGTTACCCTTGTTACAGATTCGGCAATAAAATAAGTAATAAAATAAAAAACTATTACATGGTAACTCCCCACAATCAGATAACTCAATCGACAATCCCTCTATTAATTCTTTGTTAAATCGCAACTAAATCGAAATAAGGGTTGAATCTAACACGTTACCAAATTGGAGTAATTTATGTATTCGTACATTCGACAAATAGAACAAGATTTACTTTACAATATGGTTTCTTTTAAGGAGAAAATATTTTTAATGTTTTTAAAGTGTGTTTTCCACCTGGTACAGAGTCATCGCGATATAAATTATTACCATCGAATATACCATCGCCGCCCCTTTTTTCGTACTTTCCCCCCTATTTTTTTCCACCGCGCGTTCTCATAGTAGGAAAAATTCAAACGTAAACACCTGGAATTAAGAAGTTACGCCCTTCAATATGGTATCCATTAACGTACCTTACGCGTTAACGTTGTAATAAAAATATTAATTTATTGAGTACGAGCCTTCGTCGATTCGTATTTCTCGTCGGCGACGGAATGCCGTATTGGCTTCTCCCTAGTTATCAACACGTACATATAATATTTCAGTGGCAGAAATCCTTGGAAGTAGCGTAATTAAATCAAAGTTACCGCATGCTTCGAAACGTTACGGTTGATTTATATGTATCAGCGAATTTACTTCTAACGTATTAGGGAAGGTCGTCTAAACCGAGATAAACACTCCTACAAATGTTCTATGAAATAGTAATTTGTCAACGATGGTATGTTTGTTAATTCTAAAATGGGCGTATTGTTTCAAAATAATTTGTTTTAGGTTTTTTTCGCCATAAAGATCACCTCGTACAAGGTACAAGGCGTTAAAAGATATAACCGCGAGGCGTAATTTATCAAAATACAACGCCACCGACACAAGTCGTGATCTGATGTCATATAAATCTTTTATAAACGGTAGCGAAACATTCGTGAAATTTCTTAACACCTTTTTTTCCTTACCCAAATGCCACAGATTGCGGTTAAACGTAACTCTTTTTGTAACTTGACACCGTACTAACTTCTGTCGGTGAAATTTTCAACGTACTAGTTTTCTTCTTTTCACGCGAGCACACGAGAAATTTCACTTCGATGGTTTGAGTAATTTTTACGTTATAGAGGTCACCTCGAGCTGTACAGTGTCCATCTGTCTCGTGGATATTGTTTTCATTCCAAACCTTTGTAGTGGGATACACGCTGTTTATTTTCTTTTATATTCGAGATGTAAGGTTAGAAAAGGAGTTCAATTTGTAAAACTTACTCAGATTCTTCGCATCTTCTTTTTTCATCTATTTCGTGGATTATTTGATGAATAAAAACTTCGCGGTGTCGATGTTCTGGTGAATCGCTCGATATGTATGTCTTCGTTAATAGATTTTTGCGTAATTTTGATCTGCGCATAAAAAATACAAAAAAAATAACGCTGCTCTACTTCGACTTCCATATGCAAAGTCAAAAAAAAACAAAGAACATGATAAAGCATTGTAAATTTCTATATTTTCACGATAATTTTCGTTTTTCCCGTTTCGTAGCATTAATTCTTCTAAGCTCAAAATCACCATCATCTGCTTCCGTTTTTATTTCGGAGGCAGAAATAAAAAAGCGATAAAAAGCATTACAATTTTCACCACTTGTACCATTATCGAGACGATAAAAGTCACGTGAAGAGAAAATTTCCATATAAGATACTAATTCGTGGACGATTTCACATTTACATATAGAAATCTACTGAACATCGCTGTTGGCGGCCGTCACACAATTGTGACATAATCTCCATCAACGACGAACGAATCGCTTTCAACACGTGAAGTCAGAAAATCATCGGCTACCAACAAAAGACCTCATCAGCGTGTTAAGATATACGTAAGGAATAAAATTTAATGATCGATAACCGCATCGGCATACACGGAATATAAAAATCCAAAATAGAATCATCCACGTAAGTCTAATAAAACGCTCAAATCCCTATAGCGAATAAACTAAGCATAAAGAGAAAAATGGCGGCAAGGGTGCCGGGCAATGCCGGTACGAGTGTATACTTTTGAAAAGAGCAAATCGTGTTTATTAAATAATACACAACAATAACAACAAAAACACAGTTCGGCGTACATAAGCCGGAGTATTTTTCGAAAGACAGATGCTGGCGGTTGAATGAATGGCTAATGGTGCGCAGAGAGAGCTGACTTCGGTCACCAGCCTATGATTGCCTCTTGTATGCTCCCTATTTTTGACGCACCAATTGCCTATTCATTACTTTATTTGTTGTCACAGCCGTCTACGTTGCTGATTTTTGTTGTTGAATGTTTTTCCAAACACGGGACCGCACAATCAACCACAGCCTGTTTTTCCCTCTCTGCGTTTCCCTCGCGGTACAGCGTTCGGGATATACTTTGGCGCGTCGCTTATCCATATTATGTCGTTACGTTTCATCCCGCCGGAATGGGGTTATTGGTGCGAATCAACGAATGTGACAGAATATAACTTATTCGCCGCTCACCCCCGGGTCCGAGCGTCGCCATCGAATGAACCAGACTATTCATCAAATCTAGTTATTTTCTTTCGAGTCAAACCGCGCAAACAAAACGCCGTTTTGCTCTTTCAATCTTGTTCGATACAAATAAACCGTATGTACACGGGTGCGAACATTTACCAAAATATACCCGCCATCGAGTGCGGATCACCGCAACGACGCGCTTTATCGAGCGTACACACCGTTAACACGTTACACGTCGCCGAGTTGAAATCGTATTAATGGGAAGGCATGATTTTTACGCGATTTCTACGCGAAAACCTTCTTCGATACGCGAAATTATCGCTAACTACAAAAAGCTTACTAGTTACATTGTAAAAGCACGTGACAAAGCGTTCGTTTATACAGCGACGACTAAAAATACAAACGAGGAGTTTCCGTGATTCATAACCCTTTTCATAGTAAGAGGCGGTAATACGACACCGCAACGAAAATTGATAAGTTCCCGGAAACGCGACGTACTTCAAAACAATTCGCGTAAAACAACAGGAACAACAAACTTATGAGTCAATGAATAATTTATAAGCACCGAGACAGTTAAAATGAATCCGCGTAATAAGCGCGCATCAAACCTAGATGCCGAAATCTACATCGTAGAGGTTCCCTTCGAGTATCAGATATTTCACCTCCAAAATCAGCTCGTACCTAAACAATACGAAATAAAAATCCATTTTGAAAAATCAATTAGATCGTAAAGGTAACATCAGAACGATGGCAACCGAAACGAATTTTCACTAACAACTGTGTAGTTTGTATAAAGGTACAGAAGTGTTACGGTTAGCGTTGCAAACTAGCCATTCAACTAACCGACGTTTCAATTTCGATTGAAAATATTTTACAAAATCGTTACCAAAAGGCGGACCTACGCTGTAACAACTTTCAAGTCGTGATCAATTCGCGTTCCAATTAGTTGACGAAATTGACTTTTCCATTTGACGAACATCGTCGTCGATGTAACCTATTCAAAGGGTGTAAAATTTTCGACTCAATTTTTACCTCCTGCTGATCGCTTGATGTGTTTATTATGTGCATGTCTGTTCGCATCACTAAACATGGTAATCGAAATTCCACCCAAGAGGATTTTTTGTACGCTTAATTGTCTTGGCTTCTTAGCTCGTGCACCTTATGATTGATTCATACGTTATACGATGGAATTAGTTTTAGCATACTGAGTTCAGTTGCTCACCTGAAATGCAAATTTCATTCAATTGTATAACATTAGGAAGTTCAACTTCAGCATCAACTGAATAAATTTACCGATTATTATGCTTAATATTGACATTGACATTTAAGAAAAGTAAAAACCGTTCACAATTTCTTTTCGTTACATAACAAGGCATCAAATTTCAAAAACAATCGATGACTTACCGATGATCACCAATCAACACTTTGATGAAATTGATCGAGTGTTCTTATCAGTAATATTGTGACGTCACGTTAGTACGTTACCTACTTCTTTTACTTCTTCCTATCTTCTATCCGTTTACTCATTTTAATTATTTATCTTTTAATCAGTTGTATTATATACTCAATTTATTTTTTTTAATGAAGATATTTCGATGAAATTTGCTTTTAAAAATTCCTTTCTACGGATAGATGAATTATAATGTTAACGAAACTTATCATTTTCGATTTTAAGTAGCAGCGAAGTACTTGGACTTTTCACATTGAGATCGATTTATAGTTATCACATTATGAAGTAATTTTCCAACAGTCTTCTTCGTTTTTCAACATTCAAAAACTATAAAGAACCCCAAAATACATAATAATCCGTACTTTGGCAATCTCGAAAATCTTGTATCATCCGCGGCTTATATTTGAACCACGATTTGATCCTGCGAAACACGTTTTCTTCGTACTAATGACATTTCCAGTCAAAATACAGATTCCTTTCAAATTTCCAATCTCAACATTCTGTTGTTTACGGATTAGACTCCAGCGGTAATTCTCAGCAATCCATCGTTTAGTTGCAAACCGGCAAACAATGTTTGTATTCTGTAACATACAAAACACGAACACCCGTTACAGAACATCCATCGTAAGCGCATACCGGCACATTAATAAAACGCTAATCCATATCGAAAAGCGCGTCAAAAATCAACACAACGTATTATATAAAAAAGCATGGGTGAAAAATGACCAAAATGTCTCGGAAGCGGCCTACTAAAGCCAACATTGGCTCGTTTTGTTACTACCTGTCGGCACGATCAAAGATTACAGCATTCATCGAAGCTTTTTTCAACTTCTGTATTCGCCGCATAATGCTAATGCTTTGAGTAGGAAAACACAGTCGCTGCGGTAATTCTTCACACGTCCGCGTTTTTTCACTTTTGAAAAGCCCGACGCGATGACGTCGACTTGTTGTCGTTTATCCCAATACTATGTTCTTTTGTAGCGAATTGTATTCTTTTTTTTGATACGTTTTTCTACTGTGGATAACCTTTTCTTTGATTCGATATTGTAAGGTTTACGCGAGGAAGTGGCGGTGGTGATTTTTGTGCGGTTCCGTTCGAAAAATGTCCTTTCACATATTTTCCCTGCGCTCTTCATAATTTAAATGTTTATGCTAACATCTCAATGAAAGAATAGATTATCGTGTCAGAATTCTACCCCCTCGGTCCATGTCTCTACCTGTATAAGCCTGCCACTAACATAATAACACACACCGGTGTTATACCAGCAGCTCCCATTGTGCGTATCATGTATACATATATAAATTGTAAGCTCCCTTTTAAAAATCTTAAATACAACTACTGCGTTGTCGACTAGTTTTTTTTTTCTAATATATGTATTATTTTTATTTTTTATTTTGTTGTTAACGTTCGTAATTTCTAACATCCATTGTATACCGAACTAACTGCGCGGTTAGTCTTTTAATATTCATTTACCGTACCGACAACATGTACGAACCATGCTTCTAGTTTCTAGTTCTTTTTTATCATTCTGCAGCAATTTTTTCACTTCGATGTTAAACAAATTATGACAACTTAACTTCTTTATAGTGGTAAATGAGATACGACATGAATTATTTTTCATAACAGCTCTGCTAGTATGCATGCCATACGGAGAAATCACGAAGTAGCGATGGGGCGCGTATTTTGCATAATTGATACAAAGTTTACCTCATGCTTAAGCTTGTAAAACTTACATAATCTAAGATTTTCCTACTACGAGCATAATAAAATGATGATAAATCTTATTCAATCTAGTACGGTCTTCTCAATTTGATACTAAAAAGATCAACGCGATTGTTTAAATCGTACGTTACATCTCAAATACATTCATCGGGCAAACAATGTATCTATACGATTTCCATTTGAAACGTAACCGGTAATTTACTCATGAAGGATATAAAATTTCGCACTACCTGAAACAGTTACTACAACGGCGTTATCATACGTGAAATCTTCTTCCAGGTGTATCAGCTTTTATGTACGAACACAGGTATCCAATATCTTGACCACATAACTAAGTTGTTTATACAATACAAAAAAATACCTAACGACTGGCGAATCTTCGAATCACCCTAATTTTACAAAATACTAGTTTTTAGTTCGAGAAATACGAGTAGTTTTATTAAATACTCGATGTGTGGATTAGTAGTTGACATGTTTTTCGACAACAAACACATCATTAACGGATTTCATGCGGCTGGAGAATACTCTTTTCGGGCATCGAACACGTTATAGATTTTACGATAAATTATCTCGACGTGATAATCAAAAAGTAATAAAATGAATTAGTACACATTTGTAATCGCTATTAATAATACGTACCTGTGGATATATAAACGATCGTTTAATAATGTTAATTAGATGCAGGGAGCTTACAGACTACAGTGTCAAGGTAGATAAATTCCACACACTCACCTGCGCTGCAACACTGCTTTAAAACAGAGCTACCAAATACGCAACTAGTATTTCGTGATGTTGAAAAAATTCAGTACAAAATTAACGCTATTTTGATTACGTACGGTTTTTTTTCGCATTTAAGATTCATCGATAAATCATCCAACTTCCTGTTACCGTTGTGCGGGATTTTATTGTTCGAGTCAAAAGAGTAACAGGTTAATAGACAATACTACTTGTAAGGATTATAACATCCGCGATATAAAATTAAACGTACGTCAGTCGCGGGCCGTCGAGTCAAAAGGTTAACAAAATACAGCGATTGCGCGCCCACACTTCTGCAGTAAAAAAAGTACCAAACTAGGGTCTCGTGTTCCGGTAGCACTTGTTGATATTCTAGCCATAGAGCAATTAATTACTACCGCTAATGTGGAAGTTGATTATACCAACAATAACGAATACTAACAGTAGTCTGATAATGACAAAATAAGAAAAACTTGCATTATAGGGTTAACAAACGTATTAACCTCGTCGCACATTCCACCACTAAATTAAGCGATCGTCGTCGCCTTAATGGAACAATTTCTTCGTGTAAAACACAACTACATGGATGTTTGAAACGTTTCAATGAACGGCGCTGCAACAACACACAGATTGCAAACCAGCACGTGCTATGATAAAAAAGGCTGCTGACCATTCGAAGAATATTCACCATTTCGCGGTACATGGCGTTGATAAAAACTATGCCGGTGGTTTTTTTCTTTCTCCAACCTTTCTTCGGCGGAAGCATCAAGTAGCCGGATTTCCAGAGCTTATTTTCTTATCCGATCTATACGCTTGATTGGTTACGCTACTTTAACTTACGTGTAGCCTTTTGGACCACACATTTCACCAAATTCTCGCTTAAAGGTACACGCCTTTCTTTCGATAAATCGTTTCGTATCGGTCATTTGATTATTTTGTATTGGCCATGTGTGAAATTCCCATAACCGATTTGCGAATTCGATATATTTTCGATATTTTTTAACGTCTCATTTTACCATAATCAATATCGCCCTTAAATTCGGCATAAAATAACGTTTTTTTTCCTTTTTTCACTCAAAAAAAAAAGAATCGTATTTGCGTTTATTATCGCTCGACGAATTTCTATTACCGAGTACATATTTCGGTGGCCCTCGTGATAAACGATCACAATAAAACGACCAACAACATAAGCGCATTTTATCCCAAATTGGGGGTAGAATGTTTATCGCTGGCTCGTTCAACCGTTAATCCGTAACTTGATATTCTTTCCCTACAGCGGATTCTTCAATCAAATCTAATCTAGCCGCTGAAATCGCTTTCAGACCAACGTCTTTTTCTATTGAATGTTTTTTTTGAAGGTTCTTCGCATAGATAAACAGTACATATAAGGCAAATTTTATGCACCGCTTTATCATTTTCAACATCCATTTATAAATACACGATCGCTTAATTTAACTGTATTGATATTTCACGATAAACCGCAATTATGTTCATTGAAAAAGGATTACCTGCTTTGTAATCGAGTACTTACCTTGAAACGAACTATTGTTGTTTTCTTTTTCACTTCGCCTGAAATAATTCATCTACTTTAGATACATTGGTTTACAAGTTAATAAATTCGACAGGTAAAATACATACTGATACATAAGATCTATTTCAATTCACAGGTAGCCGAGTTCTTCAGTATCGACGTCGATCATTTACATATTTACTGATAACAACTGCTCGCAGAACAGAAAACTGATCCTTTTGAAGCTGAAAACGATCGAACATGTTAATCATGAAAGATAATTTTTAAATAAAACTAATAAACTCGTTGCATATAATCGTGACATTAAAAAAAAATGACAAACTTATATGAGAAATGTATTCACGACTGAACAAGAAAAACAGCATTAGGCCAAGTAACACGTAGGACAACCTGTGGATTCTTTTCTAGCTCATTTCCTTTCATCTCATCAGCCATATTGAAACGTCTACATTGGAAGTTCGACTTGAAAGTTCAAAATTGAGTAGAACCACCTGAAAACGAAGCATTCAAAGGATACATCTCACTGTAGATAAAATCATGAAGCTAACGAGTACTTACGAGTTACTTGAAGGTTGAAAATCTGTTTCGGTTCATTTGACCTTGGACAGGTGTGATAATTATGAAAACTTCATTATTGATAAGAATCTCGTTAAAATCCTGGAACAATTTCCGTGTTCATTACAAGATATTTCAGAATATACACTAATGAACACAACCTAATTTAAATAACCAAATATCATAAAATCTGACTGATAAGAGCAACTTTATTATCATGAAAAAGAAGAGACTTCACTTTAAATTTTCATCTGTGACACACTAACACAGTTAAATTTTTCAAAACGTGACACGTGAGTCTATCACTTATCAGCTTCATCAATTTTTGGGATTTTTTGAGAATTGAAAACTTACTTGCAATTTCAACATTCTTCCATATACTTAGTCTATTGTTTTTTCACCTTTAAAATTCCATTCATCGAAAACCTATCAAAGCAGGGCTGGATTTAGACATGGGCAGAGTGGGCAATAGGCCAGGGCGGCAAAATTTCAGGGGCGGCAAACGGCTTCAATATATTGCTATCTTGCACATCGAAAATGCTATATTGAAAATAATTGAATTCGACGATGTGATCAAGAAATTCTCTGAAGCGAAAGCCAGAAAATGGTTACTTAAACTCTAAA